>CM070744.1:8740466-8797966 GCA_036346245.1 Bonia amplexicaulis | reverse complement strand
TATATATATATATATGATGAAATAGGGTACCATGATTTCAAATGCATCGATTCCATCTAAATTGGGTATATTTTTTGAAAATATCGGTTTAGAGTGTATACTCACCTATAACAATTCACGAAACATATAAGTTTGAAAAAATATACTCAAATTTAATATTTTGAATGAATTTAGGTCACATATTTTGCTCATTTTTACATATAATCAGCATATACCTACAATCAAACTGTCATAAAAAAAGCAATTACAATTCGAATTTTAGTTCAAACTTGTTCGAACTGGTTAGTAAACTAGTTAAACTTGACATCCAAGAAATTTTAAAAATTTTCGCATACGACACATACCTATTTTAGACTATGGTGCCCGGGCACCAAGGAGCACTCGTTATTTTTACTATATATATATAGAGAGAGAAATAATTTTATAATCCTGGGAGTACATACTTTCACTCATTATATATCGCTTAAATGATGTTGTTATATCTCTTTATTATTTTGAGTCTACTCTAATAATGATTATAAGATACTCTAAAGTGAGTTCCATAAATTTTTTTTATCAAACTCTACTTTTTATAGCATAATTTATGTATTTATTCTTTTTATGTATGAAAAAATGTATATAGCAAAAATAAATGACTTTGATGAAAATTTTTCAACCAAATTGCATTGAAGTATATTAGAATTAGTATTTTAATATACCAAAAGTGATAAATAAGTATAACATGTCCGTTTAGGTAGTATATTATAAGTGGGAGTATGTACTCTCAGAAGTACAGAAAAGGCTTATATGTATGTATGTATGTATATGTATATATATAATTAACTCCCAGTGTAGTTAGTCCCTATATCTTATCTTGCAAAGTAGGGAGTATCTCGCGCAATGGACGGTATGTATGTGTAGTGTACGAGAATATAAGATCATCTAGGTGATATGTACATGTTTTTTAAACATACTCATTTTTATTTACAAATATGAGGGTATTAGCAAAATATACCAAAAACTACGTGTTCTTATGCAATTTTTTCATGTGGTTGGTATACAGTCCACTATCTGCTCGCACTGTTGTTGTTGCTGACTGCAACGGTGCAAGTCCTGGAAAGCTCCTGGGAGATCCTTCAGTCTCAATTATGCCTATTTGAACATCATCGGTTGTGACTTCGATATTTACCTGCTCGATCATGACATGAATACGAACATGAGGCTCTGCACAGTTACCTGCCCTAACGAAGAAATTACGGACACGATGGCTAAGCAGAACTACAACGGTACAGGGTTGTTGCCCCATTGAGCTGCAGGATAGTGTTCGCGACTTTCAGCTCAAGTTTGTCCGCCATGGGAAGCCGGAAGCGCTCTACCGTAACAGAAACTCCCTGTGGGATAGAATCAACATTACTACTGACTGGGCTTATGTTGCCTGGAACATCGTGGATCAACTGACATGCTCTGCCGCATTGGACAATAGGACCAACTATGCCTATGTCAGCAGGCACAGTAACTGCCAAGATAGCTATTATATGTCAGATCTTGGTTACCTCTATGAATAAATTGCTGGTTATGGAGGCAATCCCTACATGCTTGATGGCTGCTCGTGAGACAAAGGTAATTTAACCCTCTCTGATATCTTTACACAACCTTTGCAATGTCTCTATTGTGTTAAACAATGTTAAAAGAAACATACACATTAGTTCTGAGACCAAAGAAATTACTATATTAATCGAAGGAATCAAAGAAAGATCTGCATCACTAGTTTTCATGGCCTTATATTATAATGATGTAGACTAATCATATATATGCTATACTATTATAGTTTTATAAGAAATTATCGTCTGTACGAGTCTGGACAGTGCATTTGTAAGCACCCCGGTCTGTGGAGACCGCTAAGGGTGCGAAAGGATCCAACGAGAAGCTCACAACTCCCATGTGTATTCGATATATGTGTTCTAGGTTACAAAAATGCCTCCTCTCTCCCACTACAAGAGGTCCTACTTATAGGGGGAGAGAGGGAAGCAGTGTAGTTACGACTTTGCCTTTAGGGTTTGGCCTACTTCTAGGGACCAAGCGTTGATGGCAATCATGTGATTCCAAGCCAGCGCCGAGGTGGAAAACGGGCGCAAGCTCCGACTTTTGTGCACTGACCACAGCAATGGACCTGCACTGACCTCCATCTCCAGCAATTGAGTCCATCACCTGCACCGACTCTTGTTGAATGCTGAGGTCTGCGCAAGAACTGGAGGAAGGCGATGCAGGAGATGGACTCAATTGCAGACAACAAGACCTAGAGCCTTGTTGATCTCCCTGCAGGTCACTGTGCGATTGGTCTCAAGTGGGTGTACAAGGTGAAACGTGATGAGCGTGGAGCTGTTGTGAAGAACAAGGCTTGCCTCATCGCAAAGGGCTTTGTCCAGCGACAGTGGGTGGACTTCAATGAGGTCTTCTCACCTGTTACCCATCTAGAGACAGTGTAGCTCCTACTCGCCATCGTTGCCCACCAGTCATGGGAAGTTCACCACTTAGATGTCAAATCGGCATTCTTGAATGGTGATCTCTAGAAGGAGGTGTACATCACATAGCTACCCGGCTTCATCGACAGCAGGCATAAGCACAAGGTGCTGCGTCTCCACAAGGCAATCTATGGTCTTTGCCAAGCACCGTGCGCCTGGAACGCGAAGCTGGACACCACTATGATCTCACTCGGGTTTCATCGTAGCAGCTCCGAGCATAGAGTGTACATGCGAGGTGAAGGCGGAAGTCAGCTGATCGTAGGTGTCTACATCGACGACTTGATCATCACCGGTGGCAACACCAGCAGGATCCACGAGTTCAAGGAGGAGATGAAGAGCCTATTCCAGATGAGCGATTTGGGGGGCACTCAAGTACTACCTCGGCATCGAGGTGCACCAGACACCGGACGGCATCAAGCACCTAAGTTGTGAACACACGTGAACTCAATGAACACCAGGTCTGTGCTGCAAGGTGGCATTCTTGAATGGTGATCTCTAGGAGGAGGTCTACGTCGCACAGCACCCGACTGTAGGGACCCCAGATTTTACATCCGGAATCCTCTGTGATTTATTGCACTATTCCCTGGATCAGTAGATAGTGTTCACAGATACAGAAAATGAATATCAAATACATATCATGCGGAAGCATAAATAAAATAGTAAACTTACACATGGGCCGTTTAGGCCGAAATCATTAAACTGCAGCAGCGGAAGAACGAAACATACAGGTGGAACCCTCAGGACGTGCCCACAGGCAGCCAACTGAAGGTTCGCGACCTAGCCCTTGACATCCTCATTGCCATCATGCAGAGCGGACCCACAGGGTATGCCGGGTGGGCCACGGCATACCCTGGGGCCAGGCGAACTCAGTACCGGGCACATCTATGGCGATGGAAACGGTTTGCCTGCCGCACGCGCCGCCTCGATCCCGTGGAAAATTTCGTAGCTGCAGGCTAGCATGAGAGGCGCTGCCATCCCAAGCCACGGCCTCGCCTGTGCGCCCCCAGCCGTCGTCCTGCTGAACCCGCTGCCGCGGCCCACCGACGGCGTCCTCCACCACCGGAGCCCCCACCTGAGGAGCGACCTGCCGCCCCCGCCGTCCTCTGCCGAGCTCGCTCTCCGTCCTCCTCTTCGTCTAATGTGATTATCTCTTGAACAAGTTTGGCTATTGTGTCCATCTTCTGCTCCTGTTCTAAAATTTTCTCGGTGTTTCTCTTGCTCGGGTAGGACTCTGGAAGAGGGACGACACGGACAAGTTGCTCGAGGATTTGCTCAACAAGCATGGCGAGGTCCTTTCTCTTGCTCGTCTCTGCTAATGCTTATGGACCATCTGCAAAGTTAAACCAAGAAACTGCTCTAAGCTGAACAAAAACGTTCAGAAAAAAGTAACATTAGCATAGCATAATTCAAGAATGCATGATGCTGAAGTTTTCTTTTCCATAGAATTCCATCTGCTGTTATGAGTCTTAAATCCGATCATTGTTTACCTTATTTTCAGTTGCTGTCTCTCTAGCTAAAGTTGCAAACG
Source organism: Bonia amplexicaulis (assembly GCA_036346245.1). Lineage (NCBI taxonomy): Eukaryota > Viridiplantae > Streptophyta > Magnoliopsida > Poales > Poaceae > Bonia > Bonia amplexicaulis. The sequence continues at coordinate 8,793,937 of CM070744.1, read as the reverse complement.
AGGTAAAGGCTGCCGATATTCGTGTACTTTTCGTGAAGCCGCTTGTCTACTGGACTAGGTTCTTCATCATTCTCACCTCTTTCTCGAATGCGCAGATTGATGCCATCAGGTACTCCCTACTTTGCATTGACTTTCTCTTGTTGAACTAGGACTTAGCACAACAAGTTCCCCACATAATTTCAATTGTAGAGTGACTTGAATATGCACTAGCTACTTGATGTCATATTACGAGTTTAATTTTGAGTCTATGACTGTTGTGTAACTCAGCATATGATATGTGGGATTGTATCCTTACATTGCAGTTCCAAGATGAGAGACATTGGCGAGAATCAGTTTAGCAAAGTTGCATCTGGTGATATGAAACCGAATTCATGGACCTTACTGGACTTTGGCAAGTCTCCCTACTTTCCTTCATGTGTTTACTCTGCATTAGCTTTACTCATTTCATATGGTCAACTTCTACTGCAATATCTTGATTACTCTGTCAAGGGGTAGAGAAATTTTGCTCCTTGATCTTTGAAATCAAACACAAATAATCTTTCTGACTTTGTGGAAGAGCAAAACAATTCCTATTTTTTTACTTCTAAGTTCAAGACATACCGGTACCTATGTTTAGTTCCGAAAGAAGTTTTGAGATGGATGTGCCATGCTGCCATGTCCACCTTAGAATTCAATTTATGAAAACATGTTCAGATTTTCTGCAATGGTTTTAGTGCAAACAAAGTTAAGAAATAAGATGGATGATAGTCTTTTGGATGATTGTCTAGTCATATTCATTGAGCGAGATATTTTCTTTGAGGTGGATGAAAATGATAAAATAGAGACTTTCATGTCCTTTAGAAACCGTAGGCCAAAAAGTCAGACAAGTAGTATTGTAAATCTCTTTTATATATATTTGAGACTATTAGTATGGTATTTGAACTATTTATATTGTAATTTGTGCAAGTTTCCAACTTAATCCTTGAATTTAAGACTTATCATATTATTTAGTGCCTGTATACCGAATTACGGTGCAAATTTTACAATTATTTACCGAATTGGCAAATAGTTTTACCAAATTACATATGAAAATTTTGGTGCGGCATACCCTTCGGTAAAATCCTAGGTCCGCTACTGCCATCATGACCAGTGATGTTGCTGAGGCGTAGTGATCTGATTCTTGATTCTGGATTTGTTGTGAGAGCGAGTGAGCACACTAACCACCGTGCTCATGAGCCAATACACAAAATGCAAATAAATAGTATGCATGGCTTATCAAAGGAAAGGCTCGGGTTGTTTTATTTGCCAGAAATTGCCTTTGGTAGCATTATTATTATTGAATTATAGTGTTATAGCTGCCACCTAGAACTCCACACGGCGTTTGCCATAATTGACTTAATCCACCAAAGATACACTTCCTTTACTTGATCCACCGAATAGATTCTTTCTAAATTGATTGTTGTCTAAGACTCCAAACAGCGAGTGACATTATTTAATTAATCCACCGATCATACACTTTCTATATTGATTGCTGTCTAAACTCCAAACAACGAGTGACATTATTTAGTTAATCCACCTATCATATACTTTCTATATTGATTGCTGTCTAAAATCCAAACAGCGAGTGACATCATTTAGTTAATCCACCGATCATATACTTTCTATATATTTATTTAGAATCCACCAATACTTTTTGTATTCCGAATTCCTAATAGTCCAATCTTATAATAGCTATTCACCAACTCTTCATTTCTGAATTCTAATGATTCTCTAACAAGATTACTTTTTAATCCGCCGAAATCATTCGTACCAGAACTTTCTAACAAATCATTCTTAAGCTAATGATCCAAACCATAAATTTGCTCCTCCCATAATCAACCTTATTTTTCATTATTTACCTCTAACTAATTCATCAGTATTTCCCCACCAAGAATATCATTGATCAAGTTTATACCCCAATTCTCATATCTTCAAATTTTCACAAATTCAATTCATCCATCTAGTTCAAATCCTATTAATCCCATTAAATCCAGCAATTACCTTTACACTCTTCTAATTCTCCAAAAATCATTTAAATCATCTATCTAGCCTATCTATTCATTTAGACTCCACCAATTTATTTCTCCTAGACTCCTTTCTATCATTCTCTTTTTATAATCGACATGAATCCACCAATCATCGTTATGTATTTACCCCAACAATCATCTTCTTTTCTTACGATTCTATTTTTTCTTCCTGGCATTTTATTTTATGAGAAGTATCGTCATTATTTGCTTTTGAAATACAATGCATATAAATTTTCCTAAGACTTAGCAGTTTAAATAAAAACGTAATGTGTATGAGAATACAATAATAGTAGCGATTCAGATTCCATCCCTGTTACATGGCATCTGCACCACATGCTTAATCCTTCAGCGTTATAGCCGCTTAACTTATCATTGGGGCGACACCCAGGGCAACTCAAATAAGGGCCTTGCACTGCCCTCCACTTTTCCATTCCCACCCACAAAGTTTTTCAAATAGAACTATATCTGGTTAAGTTCCCAAGTCCGCCCTTGACCGTGGGCATGACTATTCGAATAGTTTTGACTCTGCAGAGTTTGTACACTTTCACCACAAGAGACAGTCAACTTGTTGCCCCACATGATTCCTTAGTCATGCAGTTGAGCAGACCATCACAGTGACTTTTTAAAGTATCTAGTTCCTTTTGTAATCTCACCTTATGGGAAACTGCCCACTTACGGTGGGTCCCATCTACGCACGGGATGTTTCCCATAGTCACTAACGCAGCTGGGCTCCACTTCCCGCAACGCTAGTACAGCTGGGAAACTTCACCCTCCCCTTGGTGTCCCTTTAGGCCTCCCCTTGCCCTTGCGTATCCACTTCTCTCCACTACCAGTGAGATGAGTCCGGAAGTTTCGATAAATCTACTTAGCCAAGTTGTAATTTACAGACTTGTGGTTGTACTGTTTTACGTGAGAGGTCATGACAAGATTCGGTCCTTAGGGGTATCTGGACGGTTCTACCACTAACCACTTTGTGCTTCCACTGCACCACTCACACACCTTCGATCCAGCCACCCAGATATTCAAGCAAGTTGGGCTTTTTGGGAGTAGAAAATAACCATATCCAAATACACCAGTCATTACCACCATGACTGCCCAACCAAACTTTCTCATGATTAAAAGTGATGCTTGGGCATTCTCACGCCCATGAGTATCTAAGCAATACTAAGCATGGCATATAATTACGGACTTATTTTCAAAAGGGTTACTATTATAATTTTGCTAGGGCGACAAAGTTCACATATTCAAACATTCCAAAGGATGTGTAATACTAATTAATGTAAACAATGGGCATATAACTAGAATCTTAAATTAAACATGTATTTGTACATAAAATATCAGCATGCAATTTAATAGTTTAAACAAAAGTAATTTACAGAAAATGTAGGTTCAACATGATCAAAGTATTGACTCGCCTTGATCACAGTGGGGTTTGGTCTTGGTTGTCTTGAGCTTCTAGAGTTGTTGCCTCGACTTCTTCTTCCTAAGCCTCGTACGCTATTTTAACGTGCGCGAAAATTTGGATAAAAAGATAATCAACGAGCCAAATAAACATTTGCAAGAAATCCAAATAACTCCAAAGTTCATATTTTCAGTTCTATTTGGATGGACTTGATTTACAGCTAAATTTGGAAATGTGTTTTATTAAATTTCTGGGTGAGAATGAATTAATTATAATTATTTGAAGTTTTAGTCGTAAGTCAATTACATGAGATATAGCCTTTAATTAAATTTGAGTATCATAGCCTAAGGATTAGTGGTTTAGGGTTTTAAACTTGCAATGGTTAACTCTACATCATTTACTAATGTGCAATGGTCCATGGTTTATGGTTTATTCGATTTTTATTTATTAGAACATCATGAGAACTTGATCCTACACATTATTCCTAATTAATATCTCATTATACCTTAATTTAGGAATTAAGACCTAATACAAAAGGTTAAAAGATTACTAGCTACTAACATGCAACATTTAATCCATGATTAAATATTTATTAGGCTCCTTTATACCCTATATAAATTTTGCATCTATTCTAAACCTTTTTCCTGATTTTCCCTCATTTTTCGGGTATGTCCATGCATAGCAAAAAAAATTAAATCTAAAAACCCACCACGACGCTGCGGAGGGAAGGCTCGAACGCGGGCGGCCGAGGCGAGCGCTGGGTGCGGGCGTAGCTAGCCAAGAGAGCTCTCAGTGTTACCTGACTTAGAAGGGGGAGGGGTAGCAGTTAAGCCGAGCGTGCGGTGCTGGGAACAGAGGAAGCTCGGGGGCGGTGCAGCCGGTGGCGTCGCCGGCGAGGGGCGGCCGGAGATGGGCAGGTGCTGGTCAAAACACTTTGTGGGGGTTGTGGGGAAGCCGACGGTGGTGTCTACGGGGTCCGAGGGGCGCCGGAGATGGGTCGGCGGCGTGCGACGGCGGCGAGAAAAGGTCGCCGGCGGCGAGAGGCGGCGAAACTCGGCTAAGGGTGGCGTCGACTTTGCCGTGTCCTAAGGATGCTCTAGGGGATGGAATTGGTGCAGGGTGACCTCAAGCTACGGCGGGCTCGGCGACCGGACCGAGGAGAAGAAAGGCCGACGGGAAGGAGCCACGGAGCTCGATTGCTCGGGATGGGAGGCAGAGAGGAGTGTGGCGAGGTGAACGGGAGGGCCGCACTGGCTTTGTAGGAGGCGGGGCAGTGCGGGCAACGGGCGGGGCGTTTTGTCACGTCGGGGCGACGGTGGCAAGCGGAGATGCCACATGGGTTTCTTGCACGAATCCGGGCGCGCGACACATGCGATTTGTGGAGCGGGATGACGCAGCGCAGCGAGGCGACGTGGATGATGCGATGGTGAGGAAGGGACGGCGAGCATCGCGGCAGGGGTGACGCGACCGTGGTGGGGCCACGGTGGCGTGAGCGAGTGGCGCGGAGACCGACGGTCCAAGGAGGGTGTGGTGCAGTGTGGCTGTCCGAGCAGGGTGCGACTGTCGGGACACCGCCAGGGAAGGGAAGGCAAGGGACCGTACTGGTGGGTGGTGATGGGCGGTTCGGCTAGCCGCACGACCTTTCTTTTTCTCTCTTTCTTTTCGTTTTCTTTTCTTTTTCTTTGTTATTATATATATATTTCAAGCCCATTTTATACACATCTTTGTATGAAGAATTTATTTGCATATATTTCTTCATCTTCATTATTTATTTTTTTTATATTTTTTATCTATTTATTATTGCAACCCTAAAATAGGATTCCAAAATTTTTGGGCTCAACCTGCACTCCTCTTTTAATGGATCATCTTTTCAGATTCGTATTTAAAATTTTAGTTTCCTATTAGTTGCATATGTTCTTTTATGGCATTACTAGTGTTTGTTTTGTCTTTTTCATATATTTCCAAGTAGTGGAACCTCAGCCAAAATTTAAGAAACACCATAAAAATCCAAATTCAAATAGAATATATGGCAAAATAATTCAAAAGCTTTTCATTTTCCAATTTTAAATTTTGGGATGTTACACCGACTTCATTGACAGTAGGGACAAGCACAAGGTGCTGCATCTTCACATGGCGTTCTAGGTCTTCGCCAAGCACTGCACGCCTGGAACGTGAAGCTGGACGCCACTATGATCTCGCTCAGGTTTCAACGCAACAGCTTTGAGCATGGAGTGTACACGCGAGGTGAAGGCAGAAGTCAGCTGATCGTGGGCGTCTACGTTGATGACTTGATCATCACCGGTGGTAACACCAGCGGGATCCACGAGTTCAAGGAGGAGATGAAGAGCCTATTTCTGATGAGCGATTTGGGGGCGCTCAGGTACTACCTCGGCATCAAGGTGCACCAGACCCTGGACGACATCAAACTCGAGCAATCCGCCTACGCATTGAAGGTTCTAGAGAAGACCGGGCTGGTGGACTGCAACCCCTACCAAACTCCAATCGAGGAACGACGCAAGCTCAGCAAATCGAGCTCATCCCCACTAGTCGATGCTACTCTCTATAGGAGTATGGTCGGAAGCCTCTGGTACCTCGTCCACACCCGACCGGACCTAGCCTACTCAGTAGGTTATGTCAGCCATTTCATGGAGACGCCATGTGAAGAGCACCTCGTCGCTGTTAAACGTATATTGTGATATGTTGCAAGGACAAGAACATGGGGTGTCTTCTACACAGTCGGGAAGAACAAGAGCTCACGGCCGTGTCTACTAGGCTACAGTCACAGTGACATGGCCGAGGATGTTGATGACAGAAAGTGCACCTCGGGTGTTATCTTCTACCTCAAAGACGGGCCCATCACCTAGCAATCTCAAAAGCAAAAAGTGGTGGCTTTGTCCTCCTGCGAGGCTAAGTATATCGTCGCGACATCCATGGCTTGCCAGGGCGTCTGGCTAGCGTGATTTCTGGCAGACATTCTCTGTGCAGAATCCAACACGCCGGTTTTGAGAGTGGACAACAAGTCCACGATCTCGCTGATGAAGAACCCAGTGCATCATGACTGGAGCAAGCACATCGACACAAAGTTTCACTACATCCGGGAGTGTGCAGACAAAGGCCAGATCAATGTCGAGTTCATCGAAACAACAGACCATCTCGATGACATCTTCACCAAGCCACTCGGATGCATTAAGTTTGAAGAACTTCATTCCAAGATTTGGCTCATTGACATCGAGTAAGCACAGCAAGACTTAGGTGGTGTTTGTTAGATAAGTCTTGTGTGTAGTCATGGGCGTAGTCGTGTGCGTTGTCATAGTCGTATTTGTTAGATAAGTCTTGTGTGTAGTCATAGGCGTAGTCGTGTGCGTGTGCGTTGTCATAGTCGTAGTCGTGTGCGTGGTCATAACCGAGTGCGTGGTCATAGTCATAGTCATATGAGTCAGTTATGTTTAGCGCATGGCTACGTCTTCCAGTCGTGCGCAGTTCAGGTTGTAGTGGTGCCACGTACGAGTTGTTTGTTTGTGGGGCAAGTCTAGGAGGCCACTCAGGACATGTTCTGTACATAGAGTCTTATAAAGTGAGTAGTGCAGGAGAGAAAACGCTGCCGCCTAGCGGCACAAACCTGGTGTTCATCGAGTTTGTGTGTGTTCAGAGCTTAGGTGTTTTCCAAATACCTGCACATGCAAAGACCAAAGAAACCCTCTCCCGGTACAAGTTCTCCCCAACTTGACCATAATCAACATCAACACACATTAGCAAAACACACCTTTGTCTATCCCTAACAAGAACCAATCCATCTATGACCATCCCCCAGATCGTCCATGACCACACAAACTATCGCTAACCAAAACATACCCTCAGACTACTCAACACGACCGCTAACTCAGAGTACTTGTAACCCACAAGTACTCGAAAACCACACGCACCGCTACTGACCGACTATCGAGTACCGGCTACCGAGTATCGATCAGAAATCACAGCCACAACACGTACTCGAAGCCTACGAGTACAGACAACACTTTGACACCCGACCACTTACCACGATTGTGAAATCACTTCTATCGAGTACCGAGTCCTCTGACTATGGGTACCTCAATCCTCGAGTACCCATCTGGTACTACAGCAACGACCATTCATCATCGACCACCACACACCGAACCACTCGAAGGCAAAGTCTTCGACTGCAAACGACCAAGTCTTTCACAAACGCAAAATCCAAAGCAAACCAAATGTCAATTATTCATTATCTCTTTATTTACCAAATGTTAATTATTTATCATCTCTTTATTTACGACTATCCACATAGTCTAACAACCGCCTTCCTTTATCCGTTCGCTTGAGCTGAGGGCAGACGGTGCCATTGCTTGTCCAGGCTTGCCTGGAGTAGTGGCATGCACTAAGAGGTTGATCCGTCGTTTCCATTTCCTGATGGCATGAATAGGCAAATCATGCTATGCACTCAATTCCATATGGTTAAGTTGTCTGCAGTAAGTATTTTTCTTTGGAGTGCCAACTACAAGAAAAAATTCTGCTTGTTTTCCTATTTTAGCTTCTGAAATTGCCTGCGTGTTGAAACTGGAGCATGCAGCGTGGAATTCAGCTTAATAGGCCGTCTTTTAGGAGTATTCCCCATATGGTGCCCACGTCCAGACTAGATCATCTGGTTCTTCTCTTAAGTGAAAATTTTGCAGTTTGTTGTAGAGTGTTACCACTTTCCAGCTCTTGGAGTTGATTTGAGTTTGAAATCTTGGCGATCCCATGTAGCTATCTGTTTTGAAGGACCATGTGAGAAGGTCTAGAATACTGTTATGATAAATCATTGTAAGTTTTACGGACTGGTCATTTGGTTTTGTAAAGATAGCATCTTATGTGGATTGTTTTCTGAGCTTGTCATAAAAATCGGTAGTTCTGCAGGTTTTAGAGCGGTAGTACTGGCTTGATGGAAGCGATAGTACCGTTTTGGGTAAAAATTGAGGATTTTGGGTTTTGAGTCATGGATTGAGTTTGGGTGACCTGGGTCATTGCATTAAGCTTGCATGATGCATAATTTTGCTAACGTGGGTCAAGTTGTAAATAACTTGTGCTCGGAAATAATTTCTTTATCTTTGGATGTGCAGGGATGCTTGGAGTCACCATGGTCAATGGTGAGGATCGGGGCTACGCTCAGGGAAGAGCCGAGGCTCAGAACGATTAAGGATGCTGGGTGAGATGGTGAGCTCAAGCATGACATGAGAAAGATGGAAAATACTGAAGGTGAGTTCGAACGGTATGTTTGCACCATGTGACTTGGTCAGTCCAAGTGAGGCGTGGTCTGGTGAAACTAGAGTGGGAGAGACTTGCCAATGTATGACAAGCCAATTATGAATATACACGTGACAAGCATAGCGATTGCTTGCAATTAAAGATGAAGACCCGATCAGGAAAGCGTATTTTGGTAGTTTGGTCAAAATACTTGAATCTGCCTTAGATCAAAACTGTAGCGCATGAGTGGCACTTGGAGAGTGGTTTAGGTTAAAGAGAAGATGGTTTGATCAAGATGGATCAAGGGTAAAAGACTTAGCAGATTCAGGCTTATGCATTTTAAAAAGTGTGCATAAGTGAAGTTGTGTGAGTAAAATCCGTATGTATGGTTATTGGGTTTCCCCCATTATGCTAAGTGGATACTATCTACTAAGCGCTAGGTCTGGTTGGCTAGCCTACCTATATAAACGAATTGGGATGGAGACTTGTGTGAACCTTCCAATCTATCTCTCTTAATCTCTCGTGAGGGGGTGGATGTCAGCCGTCTTATGGGCCATTGTCCATAAGAGTAAAAATGACACAGGGATTTATACAGGTTCGGGGGTCTGAGAGGACCGCTCTACTCCTATCGGCGAGCCAACGGGGGGTTACCTCTGTGGAGGGAGCCCCAAAGGGCTTGCCAGTTTGAATGTGCTTCTTTATTGCTTATAAGAGCTCAAGAGAGCCCCTCCTCAAATGAGAGTTATATGGGGTATTTATAAGCTCTTGGGCCTGCACAAATGACTAAAATATCCCTTAGGGGATAGCTATCCTATGGGTACAAATAGTGGGTATAATCATTCTCTTTGGGTACAACTGCATTTTCTTGATCTGCATGTAGATTTCTTCCATGAAGCAAGGGCCTGTTAGGGGAATGGATGAATTATTCTTCCAACACTAGTCCCCCTACCCCTTGGCTCTAGGGGAGCGTCCAAAGGGGTAATTTTCGACTGTCGCATTTGCTGTGACAATGTTGATTGTTAGCTGAGGCTTTGATGGGGCTCGAACTACAGATAGAGGCCCTTGCCAGGGCGCTAGCGTCAGAAGCCATTGCCAGGGCATCAACATCAGAAGCCATTGCTAGGGCATCGGCGTCGAAAGTCGATGCTAGGGCACGCGGCGTCGAGGCTGTGCCGAGGCGTTGGAGGTTCTTTGGAGGGACATCGGTCGGTCGTCACCAATGTTGGCATTGGTGTCAGAGGTCGATGCCAGGGCATTGGCATAGTAGGCCTGCGCTAGGTCATTAGATGCCAGGGCATCGGTGTCGGAAGCCGATGCTAAGGCGCTGGTGTCATAGGCTTGTGCCAGGGTGTCAAAGGCCGTTGGCAGGGTGTCAGAGTCGGAGGCTGTCACTAACATCAACATCGGCGTTGGAGGCCGGCGCTAGGGTGTTTGGCATCGCAGGCCTATGCCAGGGCGTCGGAGGCCATCACCAACGTCGACGTCGGTGCTGGAGGCCAACGCTAGGGCGCTTGGCATCCCAGGCCTGTGCCAGGGCGTCGGAGGCCGTTGGAGGGACATCGGAGTCGGAGGCCATCACCAACATCAACGTCGGCATTGAAGGCCGGCACTAGGGTGCTTGGCATTAAAGGCCTGTGCCAGGGCATCGGAGGCCGTCACCAACGTTGGCATTGGCGCTAGGGCGCTTGGCATCTCAGGCCTGTGCTAGGGCATCAAAGGCCATTGGAGGGACGTTGGGGTCGGGGGGCCGTCGCCAATGTCGGTGTTGGCGTCGGAGGCTGATGCCAGAGCTTAGGCATATCAGGCCTGTGCCAGGTCATTGAAGGCCGTCACTAACGTCGGTATCGGCGCCGAAGGCTGGCGCTAGGGCGCTTGGCATCTTAGGCATGTGCCAAGGCGTCGGAGGCCGTAGGAGGGACATCAGAGCCAGAGGCCGTCACCAATGTGGGCGAGCACCGTACCCTCGTCATGAGTAGTCGTTGGCCACAGAGCTGAGATCCTTGTTTTTTCAGAATTCTGCAGGGCCTTCGGTTTGCTCCGAGTTTTAGTATTTGAGCCGTGGCAATAGTAGGAGGCTCACTCAAGGCGGGTGTTCCCAGTTTGTAACACAAGGTCATTTTGGGGCCCCTTCGATTACATGGCTGAGCCCCCATTTTTCTGTTGCCACCGGGTTGTAGTTGAAGAACCGACCCATCTTAAGTGGAAACACCGGTGGCCCAATCGGCTGGCTCAGCCCAAATGAGGGGGAACAGAAAGGGGAGCATTAGGTTTTCCCCTACTGCAGCCGCAATCCCCAACTCGGGAGGTATACCCAGCGCAGGGGCGGCGGAATCGGGAGGCACACCGAGTGCAGGGGCGGCGACAGCGTGAGCCCAGGCTCCCCACGGCAAGCCGCCGCCCTTCCTCCTAAGGCCTTTGGCTCCGGTGGGCGAGGCTCTCCCAGGCGAAGAGGAGGGGGATGGTGATGCAAGCTAGGGGTCCCCCTCGGCGAGCCACCGTTTACCGCCGAGGGCACTGAGCTCCAGCGGGCGGTCCTCTCCCCGCGTCACAGGATTGACGGTGGCCGAAAGCTGGGGTGGCGAGGTGAGTCCCCATCCCCCAACTTGGGTTATCGATTTGTCACTTTCTTCTTCACTGCTTCGGTTATTTGCCCCGGTGTGATTTCGTTGCAGTGCTCGCAGGGCCTCGCGGGACGAGCACGGGACCGAGCCGTTCATGGCGCAACCCGTCGGGCCATGCTGACCGTCGAGGCACGCAGGATGGGCGTCAGCCAGAGCCGTGACGGCAGGGAAGGCGCCGCCAAGGAGGACAGCCAACGCGTGTAGGTGGAGCCGGAACCTGACCCCGCGTGGCTCGAGCGGAGGGGAGCGCGAGGGCTACTCAGACCTTCGGTGCGCTCGGCGATGGAGAATTCTTACGGAGGGTCCAAGCAGGGTAAGCTCCTGACCTCCTCGTTCGATCGAGCCGCTTCGGCGTGCGTGTTGGATGCATGGTAGGGTGCTTGTTTGAGCTGGGCGAAGGGCACGTAGAAGGTGGTTTTGACAAGGCGCCTGCCTTACGAGTGGTTTTGCTAGGGCGCAGCGCGCCTTCTGGTTTTTGCTGGGCGTCTACCTTATGGGTGGTTTTGAGAGGGCACTCACGTGAGCGGTTTTGAGAGGGCGCTAGGCGTGAGTACTACAGGGCGTTTGCGCCGGTTTTGCCAGGGCCCTCGGCCTCTCCTTTTTAACAGGGCGTAGGGTGTGACCGTGTGAGCGGTTTTTTGACAGGCGTCTCATTGCTTAGGCAGGCGTTTTGTTGCTTTGGCAGCGTGCATAGTCCCGCATGTGGAGGAGTTTGGGTGGTTGGCTTTGTGCGCTCTCGCCGGGGCGGAATTGGGCAGGGTAGGTTTTAGTCCAGATGTGAAAAAAATATGTAGTGTATAGCTTAGGTATTTTTAGCTTAGCCTGAGATAGTATTACTAGAATTCAGCTCAAGTAGCCCAATAGCCCATAACTTATGTCTACTGCCTGCCACTGTCTCCACGCGCTTTGATTTGGGCATTCGGCCCACTTCGAGTGCTCGGCACATCACATCAATACGATCGTTCTTTGAACTACTCACCGTCAGTATGCCTCAGTTGCAATTTGCAAACCCTAGCTCTACTTCAAATCAAAGCGCACCGCATCAGAAGCCAAAAGCGACGCCATGAACGCACCGCTCGTCGCCTTATCTCGGATCTTAGCCGATCCAGCCCGACTCCGGCCGTTCCCTCCGGTGCCCTCCTCCCGGCCGAGAGCCTGACTCCCTCCCCTCCCGCCGCCGCCCGCCCTCCCGGGCCGGCTCCCCGCCTCGCTCTCGACGCCTGCCCGGCCGGTGTCGCCTTTTCCCGACCCCCCCTTTTGGTGTCGCCCGCCCGCCCCACCCCTTCTTGGTGCCGCCCGCCTCCCAGCTAGCGCCGGCCCTAGCCCATCCCTCCCGTGACGCTCGCCTCAAGCCAAGATCGCTTGGCTCCCACTGCCCCTCCCAAGACCGCACCGCCATGGCACATCCCCAACACCGCCGGCTCCCGCTCTCTGGCCGCCGCCTCCCAGCTGGGCTCGGCCTCGGCCAAGACCACCTCAAGACCCCTCCTCTTGGCGGCGCCCACCTCTAGGCAGACGACCAAAGATCGGCGTCGCCCCCTCCCCTCCCGCCTGTTGGTCTACAGACTCTGACGTCGGCGCGCCTCTGGTTCCACACTCCTAGAGACCGAGTCCCAGCTGTCGCAGCTTTACTCTTGATGGTAAGTAAACCGGTAATTGGTCAAGGATGTGAAGTACTAAATGTGATGGTTGATTGGTTCTCTTTTATTAGTTGGTGCTAAACATATGAATTGCTCATATCAAATATAATCAACATTGTAATCCGTTCCTAGCTGTTCTTGTATTGTAGTTCTTGAAAAAATATTAGTGTTTTATGCCTTGAAAAACATCTGAATTTTCGCTGTAGGAAACTAGGAGTTATTAGTCAATACAAAATGAAGCGGGCGAATACATTGCCATCTTATTTTTCAACACAAGCACAATCCCACGAAACAGCAGAAACAGGAGCTAGTAACACGCATCAAAATAATCATCGTATTGTACTCAGTTCGGATGATATTGTTGCTGATCCTGGGCTTCGGAAACGAATTGAGGATTTGGATGTGGATATTAGAGATGCTGCTAGAAGAGAGTATTTGCAAATAGGCCTATGCCAACCAATTGGTCATAAATTTCCACAAAGAATATGAAAACCAGAGAAGGGGCTTTCAACAATCATGGTTCGAAAGGTATAATTGGTTGGAATATAGTGTTGCTAAAGATGCAGCATTTTGTTTTTATTGTTTCCTCTTTAAGGAGCCTAGAGCTGAGAACTATGGTATTAAATCATTCACAAGGGTAGGGTTTGCTAATTGGAAGAATGCAATTAAAAGTTTTGATGAACATGCTGGTAAAGTCTGTAGTTATCACAACAAATCAAGAAAGCATTGCGATGCTTTCAAAAATCAAAGATATGGTGTGGATTATGTGATGGCCGTTGCAACCAAGAAGGATGAGGAAGAATATAAATCGCGTCTTTCTATTATGTTAGGCGTTGCAAGATTTCTTTTATTGCAAGCTCTTGCTTTTCGTGGACATTATGAGTCTTCTAGCTCAAATAATAGGGAAAACATTCTAGAAATGGTGAAATGGTATAAAGAGAAGGATAAGAAGATTGCAAAATTGCTTGACAACGCTTCTGCTAATCATTTACTGACTTCACCACAAATACAAAAACAGTTGTGCAAAACTTGTGCAGAGGAGACCACTAAAGTCATCATTGATGACATTGGGGATAGACAGTTTGACATACTTGTTGACGAGGCCCGCGATGCATCTATCAAAGAGCAAATGGCTGTGGTTTTGAGGTTAGTTTGTTAGTATTATTTATATCTTAGTAAGTTTAATCTATATTAACTATGCTTTCTTACCCTATGTAGGTACGTCAATAACAAAGGCCAGGTGATAGAGAGGTTTCTCAGGGTTGAGCATGTTTCTGACACAACATCGTCTTTGTTAAAGCTAGCGTTGGATGGTATGTTACAGCTTCATGGTTTATCAATTTCTAGATTGCGAGGGCAAGGATACGATGGAGTATCAAACATGAGAGGACAATTTCATGAATTGCAAAGACGCATATTGGATGAAAATCCGTATGTGTTTTACGTCCATTGCTTTACTCTTTTACGTCCATTGCTTTACTCACCAGTTGCAGTTAGTGGTTGTTTCTGTTGCTAAGTGTTGTTCTTTAGTCTTTGATTTCTTTAATTACACGACCATGATTGTCAACACTGTTAACGCTTCTTGCATCAGAAGAGATCAATTGGCCCAAGATCATCATGATAAAATTGTGAACAAATTATGGTTCAGTGAAATTTTTCAGGGAAGAGGAAAAAACCAATAAACTAATCTTGCAAGGCCTGGCGATACTCGTTAGGGCTCACATCATAAAATCTTGTGTCGTTTTCTTCTCATGTGGGATTCGATACTAGAGATGTTAGAGAATTTGAGTGATGCTACTAGTGCAACACAGAAAACCACAGCTTCCGGTTTGTTTGAAAAAATGAAAAGCTTTGAATTTGTACTTATATTGCATCTTATGATCAGAATCTTGAGCAAGACTAATGATCATATCCTGGTGTCCTGTGTATTCACTAGACAGGTCTGGAGTCTGGTCTTGAATAGGCTAGGCCTCCTGTCCATTGCTCCTCGGCCTAAGGTGACTAGTTTTTCCAGATGGTGGTGCCAAGCAATCAAGGGGTTTGATAAAAAGATGAGGAAAGGGCTGAATTCTTTAATTATCTTGGTCGCTTGGGAATTATGGAAGCATCGCAATGATTGTGTGTTTGAAGGAGCTCTTCAGATGTCCAGTTGGTGCTTCAAGTCAGTAGCAAATGAGGGTGTTCTTTGGTGCATGGCAGAGCCTCTGCTCTAAAGCGATGCTTCTTGACTAACACGTAGATAGGAGTGGTGTTTAGTGTTTTAAGGTGTGAGTGTGGGTTTGGGAGTTTCTCCCTTGTTGTAGGAGTAGACTCTTGTCTCTCCGAACTTTTATTTCTTCTTATTGAAATGACACGCAGCTCTCCTGCGTTGTTCGAGAAAAAAAAAGACTAATGATCTATCACAATGCTTACAAAAGAAAGATCAAAACATTATTCGTGCAATAGGGCTGATTAGGACCACATTGAAGACAATTGAGGTAGTAAAAAATGACGGTTGGGATGAACTTTTCGCAGAGGCAAATGCCTTTTGTCTCCAACATAAGATCATTGTGCCAAATATGAATGATACAATACCAGTTAGAGGTTGTTCAAGGGGTCGTGGTAGCCAAATGGTAACTTACTATGGCCATTTTCATCATGATATATTTATTGTGGTGCATGACCAAATTATTGTTGAGATGAATAATCGATTTACTGAAAAATCGACTTAGCTATTGATGTGCATTGCTTGCCTTGATCCAAGGAATTCTTTTGCCAACTTTGATGAAGACAAATTAATTGAATTTGCTAGGATGTATGGTGATGACTTCTCCGAATATGATTGTGTAGTCCTTAAGGACCAGCTTGATACATTTATTACTGATGTGAGAGGCGATCTAGATTTTGCAAATTGTACTGACCTTGGAAATCTTGCTGTGAAGATGGTTCAGACTGATAGACACACATTTTTTCTCTTGGTATATCATCTCATTGAATTGGCTTTGATTTTGTCGGTGGCAACAGCAACTGTAGAAAGAGCCTTTTTGGCTATGGAGACTATTTAGACTGATTTACGGAATAAGATGAATGATGAGTGGATGAATCATACCATGGTATGCTATATTGAACGAGACATATTTGCAAACATTAATGATGATAAGATTTTAAAGCGTTTTTAAGGGACGATGTCACATAAGAAACAACTATCTTGTGCTAATGGTAAGTTAACTTTTTATAAATGTAAACTTCGTGTTGTTCGTATTTATTCATACATCTGTTTGATTTTCTCTTATATATTGTCTTTACAGGTTCTGATTCATATCCAACTATCACTGAAGAAATGACAAGATAGGATAGAGTGCAAATTTTCATAATTTAGGTACTCAAATTGTATCTCTATTATATTACAATTTTTATATTTTGATATCATGCTATGTTTTTCTTATTATGCTTTATATTTACTTGTTTAATGTTGAACTCAAGTTTCATATCAATAATGCAATTAGCCAATTATGATATACTTTTGTTATATCGTGGTATTGGTATAAATTGATATTATTTTTAAGTTGTTAGAGTCCGGAGCATAACCAATTTTTGGTTCTGCCCCTGGCTGTTGCCATGACGCCGAAAGAGTCTTCACAACGCCGAGTATCTTTACACTTGACAGGGCGCGGCCTGGCGGACGGCAGGGCGCCCGGCTATTCGGCTGATTACGCGAGGAGGGCCGGGAGCCGCGGGTCTTGCCAGGGCTACTTCACTAGCCGCCGCGGCGCCGAGGCCTACCGTGCTAGCGACTTGCCGCCAGGGCGCGGAAGTCCCAGCTGCCAGGGCGCATAGAGGCGCTCTGCGAGGTCGCTGCAGCCGTCCGGGCCTTTTTCCATGGTATTTTCCGGGATTCCCCGGGTGTCGACTTCTGTTGCCAGGGCGCTCCTGCAGTGAGGTCCACTCATAGAGGGTTGCTGTTGATGTTGTCACTTTACTGTGTATTGTACGTGACTGCCTCCATCCAGTTGAAAGATGCAATTGGCGCTGATTTGGTGTAGATGGTATTACAGTCTACTGTACTACTTTCGTGCTGTATAATCTTCTTATTATATCCGGGGGTTCCGGCCCTCCCACCGTGTCCACGTCAGTGATTTTGCGAAAAACACCCTACATGTGATTTTGCGGAAAACACCCTACGTGCGATTTTGCGAAAAACCCTTGTGTTTTGTAAAATTGCGAACAGGTCCTTCGTTCTCGTAAATAGGTCCCTGCTTCTCGTAAACAGGTCCTTGCCAGTTTTTTTTACGGAAAACACCCTCCAATTTACCGATAGCAACCCACGGTCCTTTGTTCTTGCAAATAAGTCACTGCTTCTTGCAAACAGGTCCCTGCCAGTTTTTTACGGAAAACACCCTTCAATTTGCTGATAGCAACCCGCGTTTTCCAAAATTATGTATAGATCCTTCTTTAGTTACGTACAGGTCCTTACGGGTCCCTGTTTTTTTGCGAAAAAACCTTTTGTTCCTCAAATTACGCATCCGTTTCGATTTTTAAAAAGAACCGCCTCACTAATTTTCGTCTCTTTTACTTCGGTCCACACGGTAGCTAGCGCGACGTGGCGCCGCGCTTACGTGCTAGTATTGATCACTTGCGAATGGATTCTTTGTATTAACATGATGCCACATGTCTCCTGATATATCTTGTGATGTTGGGCGATGGGAAGTAAGTTTCAGTATAGGCTGTGTGGGTTGCTCGGGTTGCTCTGGAGTTAGTAGTGCGCATGCGCAGCGCTAAGACGTGCAGGTGCGGGCTGAGCGAGAGCCAGGGTGCATGGGAGCAAAGGGCGCATGAGCACTGGGGTGCATGGGTGCAAGCCACGCATAGGAGACACCACCAGTTGGCTCGGTGGTGCTTGCATGACGCAGAATAACGTGGTCAGGCGCGGCAGCTTCCTCCTCATGGGTGGTGTGCTCGCCGTATATCGAGCAGTACACGCCAAAGATCAATTATGCAACCGTAACTAGTAAGGCGCTTTGGCGAACGTTTTGGTAGCTGTTGTGAAAAGGTGGCACGGGCAAAAACGCCAGGGCACAGCGCCAAGTCGTGTACGTCTAGGAAGCAAAGCGTGTAAAGCTGCCAGCCAGGCAGAGCGCGCGCAGGGCGAGGCCGGGGCGCAGGCGGCTTTGGCATAAATAGCGCGTCGTGGACAGCCGGGCCACCACCAGGACGCGCATGGCCAAGGTGCAAGAGGCCGCGAACAGGTGGAGAGGCTGGGTACTACTGTACTAGGGCGTCAAGGCACGCAGAGTGCGTAGGACATTGGGGCACGTGGAGTGCACGAGGCACCAGGGCATTGAGGCACGTGGGGCGCTAGGTCATCGAGGCACGTAGAGTGCATGGGGTGCTGGGGCTCTAAGGCACGCGAAGTGCACGGGGCACCAGGGCACTGAGGTGTCAAGGCATTGAGGCGCGTGGGGCGTTGGGGCATCATGGCATCGAGGCTCGCGGGGCACACGCAGGGCGCCAGGGCACTTGCGCTTTAGGATGTCGTAGGCAGAGGCGCTCAAAGTAGGGACACCAGGAGCTGGACGACGGGCGTCAGGGCACTTGTGCACGGGAGCAATGGCGTCGAGCACCTAGGGCGCCAAGGCGCTCACACGCGGGAGCGCCAGGAGCAAGGCCATCGAGCACCAAGGACGCCGGGCATTGTAAACCGGGCGTCGGGGCACTCGCATGCGGGGGTGCCGCGAGCAGAGGTGCCGAGCAGGGGCATCAGGACTCTAGGGCATGCGATGACTTGGCAATTATGGAGCATTTTAGACGGGAGGTGATAGGATTCTTCTACACTAACTAGCCCTCCTGTCCCTTAGGCGCCTTAAAGGGCGTTTGAGGGGCAAAGAAGAATGCTGAGGTCTTGCATCATGATGACCAATATGCTCGCTGCGGTATGTTGGAAGCATTCTTAACATGCATTTAGCAGGGCACTTGAGGGTATCCGTAACGTAGCCAAAATTTTGGATTCATATCGTATGACTGCTCCACATGAGAGATGAAGGCTTCGCGCGAGGCACGAGGCCTAAGGGGTCCACACGAGCGCATCTATGACTTAGCCAAATTTTTAGCTTGGTGGGCACAAGGGTGCCCAAGACTTAACCAAATTTTAGCTTCACGTCGCGTGAGTACTCCACGCAAGAGACGAGGGCCTCGCACGAGGGGTAAAGCCCGGGGGATCCACACAAGGGCATTCGTGACCTAGCTAAGATTTTGACTCGATGGGCACACGGGCACCCAAGACTTAGCCAGATTTTAGCTTGATGGGTACAAGGGAGCCCATGCGAGGGACGAGGGCTTCCCCCGACACTCGAGGTCTAAGGGATCTATGCGAGGGCACCCATGACTTAGACAAATTTTTGGTTTGATGAGCACGCTGGTGCCCATGCGAGGGCACCCATGACTTAGCCAAATTTTGGCTTGATGGGCATATGGGCGCCCATACGAGGGGCGATGGCTTCACCCGAGGCACGAGACCTGAGGGATCCACGTGAGGGCACCCACAATTTTAGCCAAATTTTGGCTTGATGGGCACACGGGCGCCCATGCGTGGGGTGAGGGCTTCGCCCGAGGCATGAGACCCAAGGGATCCATGGGAGGGCACCCATGACTTAGCCAAATTTTTGGCTTGATGGACATCGAAGGTGTCAAAGTAGGAGACATGGGGCCATCCTGCCAAGGCATAGTCTTTAAGGCGGACGGTGCATCGAAATGAAGCCTTTGGAGGTGAAGTAGTTGACGTAGGCTACCTCGTTGTGGCATAGCTTCGAGGTAGGCAGCACATTGGCATGAAGACTTTGAAGGCGAAGTAGTGATACGGGACCACCCTGTCAAGGCACAACCTTCTAGGTAGGGATGCGTCGGCATGAAGCCTTTGGAGCGAAGTAGTTGGCGCAGGACTACCCTGCCGAGGCACAGCCTTTGAGGTAGGCGGCGTGTTGGAGCTAAGCGTTTGGAGACGAAGTCGAAGACACGAGGTTGCCCCTCTAGGGCATAGCCTGCGAGACGGGGGCACATCGAAGTGGTGCCTATGAAAGTGAGGTAGGAGATATAGGGCCACCTTGCCAAGGCATAGCCTTTCTGGCGGGCAGCGCATCCGAGCGGAGCCTATGAAGGCGACGTCGGAGACGCGGCGCTACCCTATCGAGGCATAACCTTCTAGGTGGGCAGCGTGTCTGAACGAAGACTATGAATGCGAAGTCAAAGACGTAGAGCCACTCTATTGAGGCATAGCCTTCCAGGCGGGCAGCGCGTTTGAGCGAAGCCTATGAAGGTGAAGTCAGAGACACGAGGTCACCCCTCTAGGGCATATCCTATGAGGCGGGGGCACGTGGAAGTAGTGCCTGTGAAAGTGAGGTAGGATATACGGGGCCACCCTGCCGAGGCATAGCCTTTCAGGTGGGCGGCGCGTCCGAGCGAATCCTACAAAGGCGAAGTCAGAGACGTGGGGTCACCCTACCAAGGCATAGCCTTCTAGGTAGATGGCATGTCCGAACGAAGCTTATGAAGGCAAAGTCAGAGACGTGGGGCCACCCTACCGAGGCATAGCCGTCTAGGCGGGCAGTGCGTCTGAGCGAAGCCTATGAAAGTGAAGTCAGAGACGCGGGGCCACCCTACCGAGGCATAGCCTTCCAGCATGCGACACGTCCGAATGAAGCCTATTAAGGCGAAGTCAGAGACGTAGGGCCACCTTGCCGAGGCATAGCCTTCCAGGCGGGCGGCGCGTCTGCGCTAAGCTGTAATATCTCGAATGGTAGTCGGGATATTTGGTGAATTAAAAAATAAAAATAATAGAATTAAAGAAGGTATTTTTCAAGGTTTGTAAAAGGGTAGAAAATTCAGTATTTTAATGAGTTTTCTGGCCGTGGAGTAATATTCTGAACGGCGTTCGGAGAATTTGGCGATTAAAATTGAGAATCGAATGAGGGTTAAATAAGTAATTTTTAGGGTGATCAATGGGGAATTAAATTCTATATATTTGATGATCAAAAAGGACTAAAATTCTAAAATTTTTAGAGGTGTTTAGGGGCATGGGCCTTCGCCCAGGTTTTATCCCATTGGGGTGGGCCGCCACTCCTTTACCCTTCCAAATCCTAGGGCACCTCCCCTCCCTTTTCTCCCATAGCCACCCTCCCTACCTCCCACCTCCCTATGTCCCCTTCTCCCTGCAATCCCTCCTCCAATCTGCAGCACCTCCACCCCCCTAGCAACCAAGCAAAAGAGAAGGAGGAGAGGAAAAAGGAGGAAGAGTAAGGAATTGGAGAAGAAGAGGACAATCTTCTATGTTCAGAGGTTCAGAGGTTCTTTCTATGGTCTCCAGGGTAACAAACAATTTTCTACCCTTTTGTTCTTAGTGATTTCTCGATCGGGTTAGTTTTTGGTTAATCGTTTGATCTGCACAGTCTTCTATGTTCTGTGAATTAGGGGACTTAAGGTGTGAAATATGGGGATTTCACCTCTTAGAGATTTGTAGAGAACTTCATTTTCTTTCTATAGAGTTATCTTTCACATCATTCCAATGAATATTTTAGGAGTTATGGGCATTACTGTGTTGCTGTGCAGTCTGATCATTCAAGTTAAGGCAGTTGGTGGGAATTAAAAGATTAAAAATAGAAGATGACGTAATCTAGAAATAAGGTCACAATGTTCATTGTAGGGGATTTCCTAAGGTTTCCGGAGAGTCTAAGAAAATAAATTTTTGGATGAGTGGATTAGGTGCAATAGAGATTGGAATTCACTGCATAGCGAGTTGGTTTCATGATTCGATTCGTCAGAGGCGTGTTCGAGAGGATCTAATGTTTTTTTATGAAGTTTCTCATAATAATGGAAGTTGTAGATAATGTTGTAATATAGCTGCTGGTAAAATTTTATATCTTTTGGAGCAGTGTACTGTCGATGGTGGTTTATAGAAGTTCACTTGTCAGAACTCAGAGGCAGTTTCTGTCCTCTATTTTTCATTACGAATTACATCCTTTTAGCGATAGAATAAAATTATGGTGTCTTGCAAAAGATGTAGCTTTCATTCTGTAGATTTCAAAATTGCTATTTGTTTTTGTGGTCTGTTTAGTGGATAAAAGGATACGAAAAGACAGGCAGCGCTGCTGCAGTATGCTAAGTGTTGGAACGACAGTTTGAGAGGGGAGTTGTTAGGTTTCGGGTGTAATGGTGCTTTACCTTTCAGTTATGAATGTTATATTGAGGTTTTGTGCTTAGTGGTGATTTGTGAATAGGTAGCTTCGCTCCTGACCGTACTTGAGCCCTTCAACCCTTCGGTACAGACAAATAAACGTAGTGATTGTTGCTACAGTTTAACTTATTAAATTGATTGCCTTCACTATAATTGTTGAGATTTGGCGATGAATCCACCTTTAAATAAAGATTCCCTACTGCGCTATATGCCTTATTGTGCATATTGTTGTCCATGTGGTTATATTCTTAATGAATCAATCGTGGACATATCATGCATGTCATAGAATATCATTTGCATACAAGCTATGTCACCGCATCTAGCCGCGACTATTGGTACAACACTGTACATTGCCGTAATACGATGCACACTTTTACGTTGCCAGGTAAGAGTTCAGTGGATCATTTGAATACATATGCATTTCATGAGGATGAATCTTATTATGAGATCTTAAGAAAAATTGGCTTGTGAGAGTCACTTGTGGTATGTGGTAATATCTTATGGTTGCTGTTGGTGTGAGTTGTGGTTTTGGATATGAACGAGACTAAAGTGTGGTGGATGAGAATTAATTGTTAATACTTTATCAATATACCATGAGATGATAATTTGATGTTTAATCATCTGTAGTTTAATTAATTTGTTAAACAGTTTGCTTGCGGAGATTTCATCTCACCCTTGTATTCTCTCCTCAGGTGATCCCTGAGCATATTTGGGAAGGGTAGAGCAGCACAATACCATTACACAAGTCTTCATGAGTTTTGCTGTAATAAGTTAGAGGATTTATTTTTAAATTGTTTCTTTATCCCAGTTGTTGAGCACTGTAACTTAATGATGCTAGATCGTGGTTGGCTTTAGTGAGGTTTGAGCATTTAAAGCTAGATTGATAAAGGATGATATTGCGCAGGTTTATGATCTTATACTGTTTTCCTATCTCCTATTATATGTTACATTGTCATGCTTTCGTGTAGTTTTTTTTATTGTCTTGGGAGGTGTTGCTGGGTTTTCTTTGTAATCCAATTGGTCGTAAGTGTAGTTTGGAAGCATCCCAGGGTAATGTAGTTTGTGGGGTATTATAGAAGACTATGAAGGTGAAGTCAGAGACGCTGGGTCACCCCACCGAGACATAGCCTTCCAGGCAGGTGGCACGTCTGAGTGAATCCTATGAAGGTGAAGTCAGAGACGCAGGGCCACCCTACTGAGGCAAAGCCTTCCAAGCGAGTGGCGCGTCCGATTGAATCCTATGAAGGCGAAGTCGAAGACGCAGGGCCACCTTGTAGAGGCATAGCCTTCTAGGTGGGCGGCGCATCTGAGCAAAGCCTATGAAGGCGAAGTCGAAGATGCAGGGCCACCCTATCAAGGCATAGCCTTCTAGGCAGGCGGCGCATCCAAGCAAAGCCTATGAAGGTGAAGTCAAAGACGTGAGGCCACCCTACCGACGTATAGCCTTCCAAGCGGTTAGTGCATCTGAGCGAAGCCTATGAAGGCAAAGTCGGAGACACGAGATCGAACCTCTAGGGCATAGCCTACGAGGCGGGGGCACGTCGACATGGTGCCTATGAAAGTGAGGTAGGAGATACAAGGCCACCCTGCCGAGGCATAGCATTTCAAGCAGGTGGCACGTCTAAGCAAAGCCAACGAAGGTGAAGTCAGAGACACTGGGCCGCCCTACCGAAGCGTAGCCTTCTAGGCTGGTCGTGCATTCGAGCAAAGCCATTGAACGTAAAGTCAGAGACGTGGGGCCACCCTACCTAGGCATAGCCTTCTAGGCAGGTGATGTGTCTGAGTGAAGCCTTTGAAGGTGAAGTCAGAGACGTGAGGCCACCCTATCGAGACATAGCCTTCCAGGCGGGCGCTGCATCCAAGCGAAGCCTATGAAGGTGAAGTTAGAGACGCAGGGCCACCTTGCCAAGGCGTAGTCTTCCAGGTGGGCGACGCGTCCAAGCGTAGCTTATGAAGGTGAAGTCAGAGATGTGGGGCCACCCTACGAAGGCAAGCCTTCTAGGCAGCTAGTGCGTCCGAGCGAAGCCTATGAAGGCGAAGTCAGAGATGCGTGGCCACCCTACTGAGGCATAGCCTTCCAAGTGGGCAGCGTGTTCGAGCGAAACCTATGAAGGTGAAGTTGGAGATGCAGGGCCACCTTGCTGAGGCATAACCTTCCAGGCGAGCAGCGCATCTGAGTGAAGCCTATGACAACAAAGTCGGAGACGTGGGGCCAACCTACTGAGGCATAGCCTTCTAGGTTGGTGGCGCATCTGAGCGAAGCCTATGAAGGCGAAGTCAGAGACGTGGAGCCACCCTACCGAGGTATAGCCTTCTAGGCGGACAGCATGTCCGAGCGAAGCCTATGAAGGTGAAGTTAGAGACATGAGGTTGCCCCTCTAGGGCATAGCCTACAAGGCGGGGGGGAACGTCGAAATGGTTACTGTGAAAGTAAGGTAGGAGATACGGGGCCACCCTGCCGAGGCATAGCCTTTCAGGCAGATGCGTGTCCGATCGAATCCTATGAGGCGAAGTCAGAGACATGTGGCCATCTTACTTAGGCATAGCCTTCTAGGTGGGCGGTGTGTCCGAGCGAAGCCTATGAAGGCGAAGTTGGAGACGTAGGACCACCTTGCCGAGGCATAGCTTTCCAGGCGAGTGGCACGTCTGAGCGAAGCCTATGAAGGCAAAGTCGGAGATGCGAGGCTACCCCACCGAGGCATAGCCTTCCAAGTGGGCAGCACGTCCGAGTGAAGCCTATGAAGGCAAAGTCAGAGACGTAGGGCCACATTGCTGAGGCATAGCCTTCCAAGCAGGCGACGCGTCTGAGCGAACCCTATGAAGGCGAAGTCGGAGACATGGAGCCATCATACCAAGGCATAACCTTCCAGGTGGGAGGCATGTAACATCCCAAATTTTGAGTTTTGGAAAATTTAATTTCAAATTAATTATTTTAAAGTAATTGGCTTTTATTTGGATTTTTACGGCTTTTTCGAGTTTATTTCAAAGTTTAAATCAAGAAAATGTATTTTAAATATTTTATAAAAGCCAAAAAGTGTTCATTTTATTTTTCCTAACCTTCCCAGAATTTTTAAATAAATTTTGAGAATTTTACGGAATTAAAATTAATTTTAAAAGATAAAAAGAATTTTATAAAATTATTAAATGCAAATCTGGAATTAAAAATATTTTAATAAGTCTAAAATGTTTCCAGGGATATTCTATAATTTTTCTGGAATTTTTAGATATTATTTATTATTTTTTCAAACAAATATATTATTTCTAGTATTTTCTGAAAATCTAATCCGAAAATAAAATCAATTTAATCTCAGGCTGCCACGTGTCGCTCATCCGACGGCCGATACCCCTTCGTTGGATTTAATCCAAGCCATTCCCTTTCATTTAAATCCAACGGCCGCGATATGTTCACTTGCCACGTGGCGCCCATCCAACGGCCCGTACCCCTTCATCTCTTCTCTCTCACCGACAAGAGGGCCCCACTTGTCATCTTCAACCTCACCTTCTTCTACCTCCATCCTCTCTCTCTCTCTCTCCTCCATTGTTGCCGAAAATAAAAGCTTTGATTGCGGCCGTTTCGCTCGCTTAAACTCCCGTGTAATTAGTGCATTAAGACCCCAATCAACCCTCCCTAATGCCGACTGCTTTCCCAATTTATTCCCGCTCACAGTACCGAAATTTTCGCCTCCTCTTTACTCCTTGCCTCACGCCTTCCATCTCCTTCCTCCCTATAAAGCCCCACGACACTCTTTTCGCACCGCATCTCTTTCCTTCCTTTCCCACACGCCCGCTCTTGGGCTCTTCCTCGCCGTCATGTCAGAAGCTCCACCGCCGCCGTGAGTCTCTCACCGCCGCCGGCCCGCCTCAAACGGCCCCACCGCCGCCCGGTGAGTCCGCCGCCCGATGTCCGCCGCCGCCTTGCCCTTGCCCCATCGCCATCGCCGACCGCCACCGCCGCGTGCGGTCTTGCCGCCGTCGCCGCCCGGTAGGGCTACCCGACAGCCTGGCGTGGCCTCCACGTCTACCGACTTTGTCCACGTGGCCGCCACCTTGTGCCCGTGGCGCCATGTGGCGGTGCGCCACGTCGGCAAAGCTCGTGGTCCGTGGATCCGGTCCACGGTAGACCGGACCCACCCGTCATTCAAATATTTTCCCGCTCAGAAAATTCGAAAAATGATGACATCATAAATGCTATTTTTCAGTATAAAAATAATTCGGGAAAATCGGCCCTTTTTTTTCTTTCAATTAAATCTTCACGAGGTCATAACTTTCTCATTTTAACTCCGATTCGACCGTTCAAATTTCTAAATTTTCTAAAATCATAATCTATTCAAATATACATTCTTTTCAATTTTTGAATTTTATTTGATTTTATATGTATTTATTTGCTTTGTTGCTTTGTCTTTTTTCTACGTAGAATCAAGCGTCGTGAAGACTTTGCCGACCAAAGAAGACAATCAAGAACTCGCACCACGAAGGCAAGTCTCCTTTGAACATCTTGAACCTATGTTTAAGAAATGTTTTAATTATTTTAAATTAATGCATGCTATGTTACATAAAATGATAATTCTTGTTTAAGAAATGCTAGTTAATCCAACTATTGATTATATCCTCATTTGACGTTGAATGCCGTGTACCTTTGACACCCTAGGAATTCCTTTGTCTCAATAATGAGATTATTAAATAACTTTGGTAAATATTGTATCGGTAGTAGAAAGCTTAGTCATGCAACATAAACTTTTGTAACCTTGGATTGGGAAAATATTATGTCTTTGATTTAGACTTTTGTTTAGAAATATAGTGGCGATTGATGTTGTCACCGATCTTCAAAAATAAAATAAAATATGAGAATTGGTTTAGGCGGGCGGATGGTAAGTTTGGTTTGGTGCGTTAGCACGAGAACTTGTAAAGTGTATGTTCCGCCCTAGTCAATTAAGGACCGACGCTTGTGTTTGTCGCATCGAGCACTACCGTACAACCACATGTCTATATGGGTGCGACCTAGGTGACTAACTTATGATAGTTTAGTCTAGGTGCCACCGTGGAAAGTGGATGCCGTGGTGTCTTGGTTATTCACGGTGAGGGACAGGGTTCTTGTACTCATACGGCGCAAGAGGGGCTTCATGCGGGTGGTTTAACCCTTGACGGTGAAACCTCGGTGGTGGTAACTGGCTAGACTAGAGTAAGGTAAAAGCTTTGTGATAATTTATCTGGGTCTCATGCCAAAGGAAGCATGTTGACTATTAAGATGACTTATCTCTTGTGGGTAAAGTCAGCATAACCTCTGCAGAGTGTAAAACTATTCGAATAGCCATGCCCACGGTCAAGGACGGGCAAGGAATGCATACACATGGTAGATCATTGTTTTTTTTGTTTTAAAAATAAAAGATTTGGGAACCGAGAGTGGTTGTAACTCTCGGAATTGTGTCCTGGCGGATATAGCCAGTGTGGGTGGTTTAACCCGTGGTTTTGAACTTTGGCAGTTAGCCAGTACTTCAAGTGTTGGTGGTTGTAACCTTCACTATTTAACTTGATAGATTTTATTGAAACAAACACTTTGCTAAATTGATGCCTTTAAAGATAATTAATGGTATTTGAAATAAAATGCTGCTTTGTGCAAAAGAACCAGTATAACCCTTCTTTGATTAAACCACGCATCTATTGCATTTTCCCAAGACTGCATGAGTACTTTATGTACTCACATACTACACTTAAAATAATACCCAGAAGAGTATGAAGCTCAAGATGGAACGTTCGACTACGGAGCGTATGGATTCGACGAAGGCTTTCAGGAGTTCTAGGTCGTGCTTCCCCAGTCAATTGCCTGTGGCGATTTGATAGGGTCTTCTCCGCTGGATTTACTTTTGCTTCCGCTGTGCTTTATCTTTTGTGTGAGTGCGAGGTCTTGTAACCTCGTTGTAATAAAAGGTCTTTCGGCCTGTACTCTCTTTATTAATGTAATTTCGTTGTTGGCAATGTAATCATCATCGTTTAACCGTGTGCACTAGCTTTGATCCGGGACTAGTCTTTGTAATACACGTAGGGGCTGGATTGGAAATCCGGGTCCCGGCAGAGATGGTATCGAGCCAATTTGATGGGACGTGACCTAGATTAGAATGGTAAAAACCTTAAGGACCTATATTTATTAAAAATATATGTGAAAATTTTCTATATCCCTTTACTTCTGCTCCATTCTTGATCTTATATTCACTTGTTTAAAATGTCTTTACTGATCTTCTCTATTATTTCAAACTTGTAGATGGCCGGTTCATCCTCCGATGACTCTTTGGACTACTTCACTCATGGCGAGAACATTGGAGCATTTGTTGGCCTCCTTCGTCAGCTTATGCAGTATCTGAAGTATCCCCAACCGCCTATCTTCAGGGGGTGGAAAGTCAAGATCATGGACCGAGATTCTTGGTCGATGGAGGTATTCCTGTATGCACGGGAAGGAGAATTCAACTCTCCCACATACCCTATCGAACATCCTCGGACGGATCGTTCAGACGCCATCCAGGATGCAGCTCGTCTGGCACTAGCTGACTTGTGCCGGATTCATAAGGATATCCTGCGGCAGACGCCTTTCTGCTTCTTTCCAACCACCAGAGCTGGACAGAGATATCCAGAACCTTTCAAGATTACCATGGATGATCCCCGTCTGTCACATCAGGTGCAGCTTACTCGGGCGATGTCAGCTACTTACGCCAGCGCCTTGGAGGAGATTGGACAGCTTCGGACACTCCTCACTTCCGGCTACCAGACTGAGACTCTCCGTGCTCAGCTTATCCAGAGCCAGGAGGCAGAGTTCGAGCTGAGACGTCTTCGAGCCAGGCAGCCGTCTCCAGAGGACTACACGCCGTCTTCACTGCACTCACCGCCCCCGACAACCCGTACCGCCTCGCCACAGGACCCGTGATCATAATCACGGCAGCAAGAGTGTGCGGCGTCCTAGTCCGTTGCCGACATCGACATCGGAGATTCCAAGAAGAGACGCAGTCTCTCGTTCCGTTCGCCTCCGTCGACCGCCTCCAAGAAGATGGCGACCATCTTCACTCCCGGCCTCTTGCAACCGCCCGAGTGTGGTTGTAGGTCGCGCCACGTGGGTATCTTAGAGGAGGATCGAGAGGAGGATCGAGAGGAGGACCGGAGGAGCTTGTCTTCGAGGAGGACAAGTAGTTGCGAGAGACGATGGTACCCAAATAAATTGTTTACCTTCCTTATAACGTTTTATATTATGTTGGTGTGCTAGATGGACTGTACCAATGCCTTGTGCACTTGTGGTACAACCATTCTCAAAATTATATTAATTTCAAAGAT
Organism: Bonia amplexicaulis; assembly: GCA_036346245.1. NCBI lineage: Eukaryota > Viridiplantae > Streptophyta > Magnoliopsida > Poales > Poaceae > Bonia > Bonia amplexicaulis. Next base: position 8,764,475 of record CM070744.1, on the reverse strand, counting down.
AAAGTTTCTTCCAAGTTGTTGTTGTGTTCTCTTCTTGTGTGTTGGTTTGGGATGTTATTTAGTTTGCCCTTGCCTCTTACCGTGCTACTTTCCCTTATCTTTTGCTCATTACGGTTGCGCTTGGATGGTGAACACAAGGAGCAATCCGTGATACCGTGGTGCCAATGCTCAGCCAGAGAACAATATGCCGCCACCCCCTGCTCAAGCTCCTAGCATGGAACAAATGATGGCCATGCAATTGCAACTGCTTCAAGCCTTGGCCCAGAATCAAGTGCAGCAAGCTCCGCAGGCTCCCTTTCAGGCACCCCAGTCCAAGCTGGGAGAGTTCATGAGAACCAGACCGCCAACCTTTTCTGGTGCGGTAGATCCAATGGAAGCAGATGATTGGATCAAGGATGTGGAGAGGAAGCTGATTTTAGCCCGGTGCAATGATAACGAAAGTACTTTATCTTCGCTCATCGCTAAAAGGAATCGCAGCGACTTGGTGGGAAAATTATCTGCCGCCCATCGAATGTGGAGACTATCACTTGGGCTGAATTTGAGGAAGCCTTCCGAGATCGCACATGTTCCTACCGGAGTCATGGAAATGAAAAGAATGGAATTTCATAAACTGCAGCAAGGAAACCTCAGTGTTGAGGAATACCTGAATAGGTTCACTCAACTATCCAGGTATGCTTCTGAGGATGTTGCAACTGATGCACAAAAATCTGGAGATTCATGCAGGACTTGAACCCAATCTCAAGGTGGTGGTTTCAAATGATTTCAACTTTTCAACATATGGTGAACAAGGCCATAATACAAGAGGAAGCTCGGTCACCGTATGAAGTCCGAAGAGGAAGTTTCAAGCTCGGCAGGTGCAAGCGGCCCCAAGACCGCCCTAATCCACCTCACTTCAACAGCCTCCGGTGCCAAATATGCCGAGGACACCATTGGTGGACCTCGCCGATTCCCCAAGCTCCTCGACCAAATAATGCGCCCACCTCAGCAGAACAAGACTTCAATGGCTGGAGTGCAGTGTTATAACTGCAAGAACATGGGACATTATGCCAATAATTGTCCTGAAGCGCCCAGTGTAACCCCTGCTCGCTTCAACTGGGACTACACCACCAGAGCCCCACTTGCGGGACAAGGCCGTGGAGCGCCTCGGACTCCAAGGACTCACAAGCAGTGAGAATGAGGGCATGTTAATCATGTCATCGCCGGGCGACCAGATGCATCGACGTCGCTCGGGTAAGTTTCTTGTCAACTCGTGCACCGATCAAGCATTATTTGATTTCGAGCTTAGCATTCTTTTGTGTCAAAAGATTTTGTGGAAAGATATAATTGGGATGTTCGATTGCTAAAGAACCCTATGCTAGTCCAATCGCCTGGAAATGAAATGAAGACTAGTACGGTATGCCCTAGAGCAGCCATAGATATAAATGGAGTAAAATTCCTAGCGAATTTAATTACAATAGACTCCAAGAGCCTAGATGTAATACTTGGTATGGATTGGTTAACAAAGTATAAAGGGCGATAGATTGTGCCAATCGTGCCATCACTCTTACCAATTCTGAAGGAATTCAAGTGAGGTACAAGTCAAAACCATCTTCTCGTAATAATTGTGGATTGAACAACTTGAAGGAATAACATCGAAAAGGTGCATATAGTAAGGAATATCGGATGTGTTTCGTAAGATTTACCAGAATGCCACCGGATAGAGAAGTCGAATTTGTCATTAACGGTACCGGAACGGCTCCGATTTCAAGAGACCCTACCGGATGTCCGCAAATGACTTGGTCAAGATAAAAAGCGATTGAGGAACCGCAAGAAAGAGGTTTTATTAGACCAAGTTCTTCGCCTTTGGGAGCACCAAGATTTAGTGAAGAAGAAGGATGGCGTCAGATGTGTGTGGACTATAGATCCCTCGAATGACGCGACGATCAAGAACAAGTATCCATTGCCCAGATAGATGATTTGTTTGATCGCTAAAAGGATCATGTGTCTTCTCCAAGATTGATCTTGATCGAAGTTATCATCAAATGAAGATTAGACCAAGATATACCAAAGACAAGATTTTCCACTCGATATGGACCGTATGAGTTTCTACGAATATCTTTTGATTGACCAATGCTCCCGCATACTTTATGAATCGATGAATAAAGTGTTCATGGAGTATTTGGATAAGTTTGTTGTCGTATTTATTGATGACATTCGATCTACTCCCTTAATGAGGAAGATCATGCGTAATATCCGAGGATAGTTTTGGAAAACTCGTAGAGCATCGACTATATGCCAAGTTTAGCAAATGTGAGTTTTGGTTGAAGAAAGTAGCTTTCTTGGGTCATGTGATTTGCAGGAGGAGTATCAGAGATCCAACAAAGGTATGAGACGCACTCAATTGGACACAACCCAAGTCAAGAGAGATCGAAGTTTTCGGGTCTAGCGAGGATATTATCGCCGCTTTATAGAAGGATTTTCCAAACTCGCAAGACCTCTCACTCCGTTGCTAAAGAAGGAGAAGAAGTTTGAATGGAGTAAATCTTGTGAGGACAGTTTTCAAGAAGCGAAAAGAGATTAACATCTCGCACTGTGTTAACACTTCCAGATATTAGAAAGGATTTTGAGGTATTCTGTGATGCTTCAAGACAAGGATTGGGCTGTGTTTTAATGCAAGAAGGAAAAGTCGTAGCCTATGCTTCAAGGCAATTGCGACCGCATGAGCAGAACTATCCGACTCATGATTTAGAGCTAGTCTTTGTTGTGCATGCTCTAAAAATATGGAGGCATTATTTGATCAGTAATCGCTGTGAGATTTACACGGATCACAAGAGTTTGAAGTATATATTTACCCAGCCTGACCTCAATTTGAGACAGCGCAGATGGCTTGAGTTGATAAAGGATTATGATGTTGGAATCCACTATCATCCAGGAAAGGCTAATGTTGTAGCTGATGCTTTGAGCAGAAAAAGTCATTGTAATAACTTGATGATACAAGTTCAGCAGCCCGCACTTCATGAAGAGTTTCAACGGCTTAATTTAGAAGTAGTAGAGGAGGGATTCCTAGCTACTTTGGAGGTTCAGCCAACTTTACAAGATCAAATCAAGGCAGCTCAAAAAGAGGATAAATATGTTAAGGATATCAAAGAAAATATGAAGAAAGGAAAAGCACCAGGATTTTCAGAAGATGAAGAAGGTATCCTTTGGTATGGAAAAGAATTCTTGTACCGAGAAGAAGGAAATAAAAGAGTTAATCCCAAGGAAGCTCATGAATCGGATATTCAATTCACCCTGGAAGTACAAAGATGTATCAAGATCTTAAAGAAAGGTATATGTGGACCAGTATGAAGAGAGAAATTGCTGAATATGTAGCCTTGTGTGATGTATGCCAGTGAAGTTAAAGCGTAACACCAGAGACCGCCGACTCTTGCAACCTTTGCAGATACCCGAGTGGAAATGGGAAGAAATTGGAATGGATTTTATAACTGGATTTCCAAGAACTAAATCAGGGTATGATTCAATTTGGGTTATTGTGGACCGATTGACAAAGGTCGCACATTTCATTCCAGTAAAGACCACTTATTCTGGAGATAGACTTGCAGAGTTATATATGTCAAGAATTGTGTGTTTACATGGAGTTCCAAAGAAGATTGTGTCAGATCGAGGATCTCAATTCACCTCAAGATTCTGGCAGAAGCTTCATGAGATTTTGGGTACCAATCTGAATTTCAAGACAAAGATACCATCCCAGCATGTATGGTCAAGCAGTAAAGAGTAAATCAAATCATGGAAGACATGTTGAGAGCCCGTGCTCGCAAATAAAGCAAGTTGGGATCAAAGTTTACCCTATGCGAATTTTCTTATAACAATAGTTATCAATCCAGTCTACGATGTCTCCGCTTGAAGCTTTGTATGGCGAGAAAATGCAGACACCGTTGTATTGAAAGAAATCGGGAAGGACTAGTCTTTGGACCGATGTGTTAAGACAAGCGTAAGAACAAGTCCGTCGATTCGTGATGTATTAAAACAAAGACAAACAAGGCGAGAAAAGTTATGCGGACAATCAAGAGCATTAGAATTTGTACCAGAGATCATGTGTCAAGGTTTCACCTCTCAAAGGGATGCGTCGTTTCCACGTTTCGGGAAACTTGCTCCAAGATTCGCTGGACCATTTCGTGGTAGCGAAAAGGGAGAAGTTGCTTATCAATTGAACTTCCACCTCAGTTGTCAAGTGTGCACAACGTCTTCCATGTGTCCCAGTTAAGAAAGTGCCTCAGAGTGCCAGAAGAGCAAATGCCTTTAGAAGAAGTATCTTTGAAGGAGGATCTATCTTATCCAGAGTATCCAGTCAAAATTTTGGATGAAGCAGAGCGCCGTACAAGAAGCAAGAGCATCAAATTCTGTAAAGTGCAGTGGAGTAATCATACAGAGTCAGAAGCAACTTGGGAGCGTGAAGAAGATCTAAGAGCAGAGTTCCCTGATCTTTTCCCATCCGTCCGAATCTCGGGGTCAAGATTCATTCTAAGGGGGGTAGGTTTGTAACATCCCAAATTTTGAGTTTTGGAAAATTTAATTTCAAATTAATTATTTTAAAGTAATTGGCTTTTATTTGGATTTTTCTGGGCTTTTCTGGAGTTTATTTCAAAGTTTAAATCAAGAAAATGTATTTTAAATATTTTATAAAAGCCAAAAAGTGTTCATTTTATTTTTCCTAACCTTCCCAGAATTTTTAAATAAATTTTGAGAATTTTCTGGAATTAAAAATTAATTTTAAAAGATAAAAAGAATTTTATAAAATTATTAAATGCAAATCTGGAATTAAAAATATTTTTAATAAGTCTAAAATGTTTCCAGGGATATTCTATAATTTTTCTGGAATTTTAGATATTATTTATTATTTTCCAAACAAATATATTGTTTCTAGTATTTTCGAAAATCTAATCCGAAAATAAAATCAATTTAATCTCAGGCTGCCACGTGTCGCTCATCCGACGGCCGATACCTTCGTTGGATTTAATCCAAGCCATTCCCTTTCATTTAAATCCAACGGCCGCGATATGTTCACTTGCCACGTGGCGCCCATCCAACGGCCCGTACCCCTTCATCTCTTCTCTCTCACCGACAAGAGGGCCCCACTTGTCATCTTCAACCTCACCTTCTTCTACCTCCATCCCCTCTCTCTCTCTCTCCTCCATTGTTGCCGAAAATAAAAGCTTTGATTGCGGTAGTTTGCCGCTTAAACTCCCTGTAATTAGTGCATTAAGACCCCAATCAACCCTCCCTAATGCCGACCGCTTTCCCAATTTATTCCCCACTCACTACCAAATTTTCGCCCTCTTACTCCTCGCCACGGCCTTCCATCTCCTTCCTCCTATAAAAGCCCCCGACACTCTTTTCTAAGACCGCATCTCTTTCCTTCCTTTCCCCACGCACGTAGCCGCTTGGCTCTTTCTCGCCGCCGTGAGCCCACCGCCGTAGTGAGTCTCTCACCGCCCGCCCGCCCGCCACCTCAGGCCCCACCGCCGCCGGTGAGTCCGCCGCCTCCCTTGCCCCGCCGCCCATCGCCGACCGCCGCCGGCCGCCGCAGCGCCGCCGCTGCCGCCCCCCGCCGGGCCAGACGACGCGCCCACGAGGCCTCCACGTCGGCCGACTTTGTCCACGTGGCCGCCACCTCGTGCCCGCATGGCGCCATGTGGCGGTGCAAGGCCACGCCAAAGCTCGTGGTCCGTGGATCCGGTCCACCAGAGACCGGACCCACCCGTCATTCAAATATTTTCCCTTCGTAAAATTCAAAATGATGACGTCATAAATGCTATTTTTCAGTATAAAATAATTCGGAAAATCGGCCCTTTTCTTTTCTTTCAATTAAATCTTCCTGAGGTCATAACTTTCTCATTTTAACTCCGATTCGACCCGTTCAAATTTCTAAATTTTTCTAAAATCATAATCTATTCAAATATACATTCTTTTTCAATTTTTGAATTTTATTTGATTTTATGTGTATTTATTTGCTTTGTTGCTTTGTCTTTTTCGCATGGCGTAGAATCCGACGTCGTCAAGACTTTGCCGACCTGCAGAAGACAATCAAGAACTCGCATACTAAGGCAAGTCTCCTTTGAACATCTTGAACCTATGTTTAAGAAATGTTTTAATTTATTTTAAATTAATGCATGCTATGTTACATAAAATGATAATTCTTGTTTAAGAAATGCTAGTTAATCCAACTATTGATTATATCCTCATTTGACGTTGAATGCCGTGTACCTTTGACACCCTAGGAATTCCTTTGTCTCAATAATGAGATTATTAAATAACTTTGGTAAATATTGTATCGGTAGTAGAAAGCTTAGTCATGCAACATAAACTTTTGTAACCTTGGATTGGGAAAATATTATGTCTTTGATTTAGACTTTTGTTTAGAAATATAGTGGCGATTGATGTTGTCACTGATCTTCAAAAATAAAATAAAATGTGAGAATTGGTTTAGACTAGGGCGGATGGTAAGTTTGGTTTGGTGCAGTTAGCACGAGAACTTGTAAAGTGTATGTTCCGCCCTAGTCAATTAAGGACCGACGCTTGTGTTTGTCCGCATCGAGCACTACCGTACAACCACATGTCTATATGGGTACGACCTAGTCGACTAACTTATGATAGTTTAGTCTAGGTGCCACCATGGAAAGTGGATGCCGTGGTGTACTTGGTTATTCACGGTGAGGGACGAGGTTTCTTGTACTCATACTGGCGCAAGAGGGGCTTCGTCGGGTGGTTTAACCTTCACGGTGAAACCTCGGTGGTGGTAATGGCTAGACTAGAGTAAGGTAAAAGCTTTGTGATAATTTATCCGGGTCTCATGCCAAAGGAAGCATGTTGACTATTAAGATGACTTATCTCTTGTGGGTAAAGTCGTACAACCTCTGCAGTGTAAAACTATTCGAATAGCCGTGCCCACGGTCAAGGCGGCAAGGAATGCATACACATGGTAGATCATTGTTTTTTTGTTTTAAAATAAAGATTTGGGAACCAAGAGTGGTTGTAACTCTCGGAATTGTGTCTGGCGGATATAGCCAGTGTGGGTGGTTTAACCTGTGGTTTTGAACTTTGGCAGTTAGCCAGTACTTCAAGTGTTGGTGGTTGTAACCTTCACTATTTAACTTGATAGATTTTATTGAAACAAACACTTTGCTAAATTGATGCCTTTAAAGATAATTAATGGTATTTGAAATAAAATGCTGCTTTGTGCAAAAGAACCGTATAACCCTTCTTTGATTAAACCCTGCATCTATTGCATTTTCCCAAGACTTGCGGAGTACTTTATGTACTCACATACTACACTTAAAATAATACCCAGAAGAGTATGAAGCTCAAGATGGAACGTTCGACTACGGAGCGTATGGATTCGTGAAGGCTTTCAGAGTTCTAGGTCGCGCTTCCCAGTCAATTGCCCGTGGCGATTTGATAGGGTCTTCTCATTGGATTTACTTTTGCTTCCATTGTGCTTTATCTTTTGTGTGAGTGCGAGGTCTTGTAACCTCGTTGTAATAAAAGGTCTTTCTACCGTACTCTCTTTATTAATGTAATTTCGTTGTTGGCAATGTAATCATCATCGCTTAACCGTGTGCACTAGCTTTGATCCGGGACTAGTCTTTGTAATACACGGAGGGGCTGGATTTGGAAATCCGGGTCCCGACAGAGATGGTATCAGAGCCAATTTGACTGTAGGACGTGACCTAGATTAGAATGGTAAAAACCTTAAGGACCTATATTTATTAAAAATATATGTGAAAATTTTCTATATCCCTTTACTCGCTCCATTCTTGATCTTATATTCACTTGTTTAAAATGTCTTTCTTGATCTTCTCTATTATTTCAAACTTGTAGATGGCGGTTCATCCTCAGATGACTCTTTGGACTACTTCACTCATGGCGAGAACATTGGAGCATTTGTTGGCCTCCTTCGCCGCCTTATGCAAGATGTCAAGTATCCCCAACCGCCTATCTTCGGGGTGGAAAGTCAAGATCATGGACCGAGATTCTTGGTCGATGGAGGTATTCCTGTATGCACGGGAAGGAGAATTCAACTCTCCCACATACCCTATCGAACATCCTCGGACGGATCGTTCAGACGCCATCCAGGATGCAGCTCGTCTGGCACTAGCTGACTTGTGCCGGATTCATAAGGATATCCCGCGGCGGCGCTTTTCGCTTCTTTCCAACCACCGAGCTGCGAGATATCCGTAACCTTTCAAGATTACCATGGATGATCCCGTCACGTCACATCGTGTGCAGCTTACTCGGCGATGTCACTACTACGCCCGGCGCTTGGAGGAGATTGACGACTCGGACACTCCTCACTTCCACTACCACCTACGGAGCGTATGGATTCGACGAAGGCTTTCAGGAGTTCTAGGTCGCGCTTCCCCAGTCAATTGCCTGTGGCGATTTGATAGGGTCTTCTCCGCTGGATTTACTTTTGCTTCCGCTGTGCTTTATCTTTTGTGTGAGTGCGAGGTCTTGTAACCTCGTTGTAATAAAAGGTCTTTTGGCCTGTACTCTCTTTATTAATGTAATTTCGTTGTTGGCAATGTAATCATCACTGTTTAACTGTGTGCACTAGCTTTGATCTGGGACTAGTCTTTGTAATACGTAGAGGCCGGATTTGGAAATCCGGGTCCCGACAAGGCATGTCCAAGCGAAGCCTATAAAGGCAAAGTCGAAGACGTAGGGCCACCCTGCTGCGGCATAGCCTTTGAGGTAGGTGGCACGTTGGGACTAAGCCTTTGAGGTAGGCGTGCAGCACATCCGAGCGAAGCCTATGAAGGTGAAATCGAACACGTAGGGCCACCCTACCGAGGCATAGCCTTCTAGGCGGGTGGCGCATCAAAGCCGCGCCTGTCAAGGCAAAGTAAAAGATGCAAAGCCACCCTGCCAAGGCATAGCCTTCCAGGTAGGTGGTGCGTCAAAGTGAAGCCCGCGAAGGGAAAGATACAGAGGGCTACAAAAAAGATGTTAAGAGACATTGAAAATAAGTTGTAAGTCATTAAAAATAAATTAAGAGCCACTAAGGAAATGCCAAATGGTTTCTTAGGAGAAGGCGCAAATGCGAGCTCGAAGATTTGTTAGATAATGATCAATACTCGAGCTAGAGATGCTACATAGGTAGATAACACGAGATTGGAGTGTGAGATTGGAAGTTAGAAATAAAATGATCAACACTCGTTTCCCGTATCAAGATAGCATTCATTTGATATGATAGATGATCGAAGTCGTTGATGTGGGACAGATAGAGTCCTATTACTTCAGATACTGAGATATCCGAGGTGATAGCCTTATGGAGGCATGACATCCCTTAATTGATATTTGGGCTAGACGATAGCAGATGATTCTATCTGCCTGGAAGAGGTGTATATGCATTGTTGAAGAGCACCACAAAGTTATTAGGAGTTGCTTTCTCTGGTAGGCTTGAGAGTGCATGTGAGATTAAATCACAAGACATTTGGAGGTGCATTCATGAGACTACGTTATGGACATATCAAAGGGGTGCCCATGAGACTAAATCATTAGACACCGAATGAACACTTGGGGTGGCAGCTCCTCAGCAAATTTAGAGGCACCCATGAGGCTAACTCATAGGCATTTTAGAGGTGTGCCCACCGTACTAAGTCATGGACACACCGTGGTGGTGCCCACGAGGCTAACTCGTTGAGCACCAAATGACCCCTAGGGGTGTTAGCCCCCTAGTGGATTGGGGGCGCCTATGAGGTTTATTCACAGGCACCTTGGAGGCGTGCCCATGACACTAAGTCATAGGCATACCGACGAGGTGCCCACAAGGCTAAGTTGTGGCACCCCGAATGGCCACTAGGGGTGGTAGCCCCAGTGGGCTTAGAGGCGCCTATGAGGCTAACTCACGGGCACCTTAGAGATATGCTCACGACACAAAGTCATAGGCACACTGACCATGAGGCTAAGTCGTGGCACACCGAATGGCCACTAGGGGTGGTAGCGCCTAGTGGGCTTAGAGGCACCTATGAGGCTAACTCACGAGCACTTTGGAGGCATGCCCACGATGCTAAGTCATAGGCACACTAGCGGGGTGTCCACGAGGCTAAGTCATGCCACATCGAATGACCACTAGGGTGGCAGCCCCTAGTGGGCTTGGAGGCGCCCATGAGGCTAAGTCACGGGCACCTTGGAGGCGTGCCCATGACACTAAGTCATAGGCACATCGACGGGGTGACCACGAGGCTAAGTCGTGGCACATCGAATGGCCACTAGGGGTGGTAGCCCCTGGTGGGATTGGAGGCGCCCATGGGGCTAACTCACGGGCACCTTGGAGGCGTGCCCATGACACTTAGTCATAGACACAATGGTGGAGTGTCCACGAGGCTAAATCGTGGCACACCGAATGACCACTAGGGGTTGTAGCCCCTACTAGGTTTGGAGGCACCCATGAAATTTACTCACGGGCACCTCGGACGTGTGCCCACGACACTAAGGCATAGGCACACTGGAGAGGCGCATGTGAGACTAAGTCATGGGGTACCAAAATATGAGAGCTGTGGATCCCTTTTACCCAATAGACAGGGGTTTGTCCCTAGTGATCGGGAATACATGAGAATGCCTATCACTTGCCAAGCAACAGAGCGAGGCATATGATGACCTAGAGGTCATTCAGCGCGCGGCTTCGAGTCTAAGGGGGACGAGTCCTCAGCACATCCATTAACTTGGGCACTGGGCCCAAGTTGTTGCTCACGCCCTAGGTCCAACAGGACACGAGCCGCTATGGTGGAGGCAGTGGACGCCCAAGCTACCTTGGACTTTTTCTAGGGAGACCATGGAGGTCGTACGCCCTATGCACCGAGGGGTAAAATTCCGTGTAGGGAAGTGTCTTGAGAGCCCGAGTGAGGGCATTGTGCCACGTGAGGGCGTTGGGCCATGTGGGGGCGATGTCACTTGGGAACCATGGCATGGGCACTGGGGCACGAAAATGTTCTGTCGTGAGGGCACAAGGGCTCTGGCCCTAAGAGGGTAGCATCGCCAGGGCACCATGGAACGGGCGCTGGGGCGCATATGGTGCAGGGTGCCAAAGCATGGTGTGCCAGGGCACAAGGGTGTTGGCCCATGCGAGGGCGCCGTTGCCAGGGCACTGTGGCGCGGGCTCTGGAGTGCGTATGGTGCTTGGCACCAAAGCGTGGCATGCTGGGGCACGAGCTCACGTACGCCCTCATCGTAGACTCATCGAGGTATATAGTGTTTTAGACAGGAAGTGATAGGATTCCCCGTCCCTTGCTCCTAGCCCCCTTGCCCCTAGGGCACCTCAAAGGGCGCCTAAGGGGCTAAGAAGAGTGTTAAGGTCTTCATCGCCTTGTAGTTTGTGATGTCGTGCGTCCTGGGGGTGATGGTTGGCCCTAGAACCCTTAGTCCTCTAACTACGAGGGCATCTTGAGCTTCCTCGTTGGCTGGACCTCGCATCGACCACGCAATGGAGAACGTGCTTAGGAGCCCTAGGGCATGTAGGGTGGAGGGGCCTAATCACTAACGATGGTGCGTGCCCTGGGCTCTTCCGAAAATTGGACTTGTCATCCACGAGCTCATTGCACTCTGAAGCTGGAGGAGGCTTTGTGGACTTGAGTATTTATTAGTAGGAGCTATAGCCTTTCATCAATTAGCTACGAGTCCCCATGGACGGTGCCAATGTTGTAGATGTGAAAACTCAACACAAGTGAGGGGCGGACGTCGGTCATCTTACGGGCCATCGTCCATAAGAGTAAAAATGACACATGGTTTTATACAGGTTTGAGGGTCTGAGAGGACTACTCTACTCCTGTCGGCGAGCCAACTGGGGTTACCTTCGAGGAGGGAGCCCCTAAGGGCTCGCCAATTTGAATGTGCTTCTTTATTGCTTATGAGAGCTCAAGAGAGCCCCCCTCCTCAAATGAGGGTTACATGAGTATTTATAGGTTCTTGGGCCTACACAAATGACTAAAATGCCCCTTAAGGGATAGCTACCTATGGGTACAAATAGTGGGTATAATCGTCCTCTTTGGGTATAGCTGCGTTTTCTTGATCTGCATGTAGATGTCTTTCGTGAAGCGAGGGCCCTGTTAGGGGAATGGATGAATTGTTCTTCCAACATCTAGAGTTAGGGTTTGAGAGTTGAGTGCATTATGTGTTGTCTATCCTTCAAGGTAGAGTGGTTGTAAAACTTACCTCCTTAACTAAGCAATACATCAATATTTGATCACCTCCATGGGTCCTTCATATTTTGATTGATTTACTCTTGATTTGGTTGGTTTTGATCTCTCCTCTTCCCTTTTCTTGATTTTGCTGTACCAAGGACGTGTAAGAGATGGAGACAACCTCTAGGAATCTATATCCATCAAGCTAGGCACTTTGATAGCAAGATTATCAGGAAAATCCGGTTTTGCTTGATTTGGCTTCAAAATGTGATTTTTTGTTTCAAGGGATTTTTGGTCATGTTCTTTGGTGTTCTAATTTGCTGTGACATGTGGGAATACATCTAGAGTCATCTTGGCCATCATCTATTCATGAGCAAATTGTAGTCACTGGTTTTAGTTTTTCTCGGTCTTGGTGCACCTTTCCTTCAAACAGAAAAATATCTCAACTTTAGCCATGATTTTCACGATCATTTGTTGGAATAGATTCTTGATAACCTAAAAAAGATCCTTACATAATTTCATGTCGTTAGATCTATGGATCAAAATTTTCATCGATTTTTGGATTTGAAATAGCGCTGAAATTACTGTTTATATCTTGATTTAGATGTCAAACCGGTGTGACCATGGCGGTCAAGCCACCAGGATGTCAAACCGCCCCTTGTCAGAGAGGTTAGACCACCGATGTTGAGGATTTTATGGACATTGGGAGAAAATGATATTCTCTATAACTTTCTAATTATCTGAAAATAAAATTTAGAATACTTAGAGAAAAATCATTTATCCTCTCTATTGCCATCTTCCGTCCTATAGTTTTCTTGCACTTGTTCTCTCGCTGTCCCTTTCTTCGTATGTACTAGTTTGAACAGATTTGAAGCTACGTTGCTAGGAGCCTCTCCTTGAAGCCATTTGAATATAAAAAATTCGCATAACGTCCGTCACCACTCACCAATGATAACATTAGTTTCGAAGAGGCTTCAATTTAGTTCATCACAAGGCACCTGCGTGCCCACCGAAGGCCAGCTTGTCTCCCGTCGGTCCAACCACAGCCATGTACCATCGTCGAAAAGCTAGGCATTATTACAGAAAAGATTATTATAAACAATTCTAAAACATTATCACAGACAATTTTATAAGCTGTCTGAGTTTATAGGTCAGTAATGATATGAACTCATCACAAACAGCTTTCAAACCATATGTGATGTAACTATCATAGATGATTTTACCAATAAACTATCTGTGATTGTTGATTATCACTGATGGTTCCATTTGGACAAAAACTCTTATATCCTCCTCCATAAACATATTTGAAATCATTTTCTAATGATTGTTCAATGCAGTTATACTTTCCAAACATAAAGCGGCCTATGATCACTACTACAGAAAGGCTAATACTAGACGGCAAATCACGACGGTTTTATAAAACCGTCGTGATGATACTAATATAGACGGTTTTAATTTGAACACCGCTTTGTGTTGGTGGCGTCGGCGAAAAAAAGTATCACGACGGTTCATACCTATGAACCGCTCGGTGATACTAGTATCCTGACGGTCCGTATTAAGAACCGTCGTGATAATCCCAATTATCACGACGGTATTTTACTAAAACCGTCGTGATAATCTCGTTATCACGACGGTTTTAGTAAAAACCGTCGTGATAATCCCCACTACGCATTTATTGCTCCACCTCGGACCGCATCATCTTCATTTCGATCGAGATCTAGCCACCGCGCACTCTTTCGCTCGGGAGACAAGCTAGGCGATTTCGTGCCGCTTATTTTGGTGGGAAGAGGCGAGATTGAGCTTTGAAGATTCATTCATACTTTCCTGCTGGTGGCTAGCTCTAGATATGGTTAGTAAGAAAATTTATTTTTTCTTTAATTGCATTACAATTTAGATTTAAGTAATTGGTGAGTGTTATTGAAGATGGTTAATTTGTAAAATTGTTGGTTATATAATAGTTGTTGTGTTTATAATATGAATTGAGCTAGCAAATTAAACCTCAATATAATACATGTGGCCGGTATATATGTAGTAGTAATTAGTTAAGCTAATTTTAATATTGAGTTGTTATGTATGTACGTAACGAGGACCGAAGCGGATGTATGCCGCGGTGTGAGTGAAGAGTATATTAATGGCGTGTCCGCTTACAAGAGCCACGAGGAGGATATGTTGAATAAGGGGTGGAATATATATACCATCACGCTACCGATCGCGAGAATTTAAAGATGTTTAAGAACCGAGGGCAAATTGAAGCGCACTTGATTCGGAGGGGTTTCAAAAAGGGTTATACGTGTTGGACCAGTCATGGCGAAGTGAATGATCATATGCCGGATGACATCGCGGTGAAGTGAATGATATGTCACGGATGATATCGCGGTGAAGTGAATGACATGGCGCGGATGATATCGATTGTGGTTCGGATACGGATAGGTTGCACGATGACAATCGGATCGAGATGCTTCGCGATGTAGAAGAGAACTATGATGAGAGAGAGTATGTTAAATTCGTGGCTTGATGGAGGACTCTGAGAAACCTTTGTTCACGTGTTGCGGGTCAAAGTACACGAGGTTGTCTACCGTGCTTGAACTGTTGAAATTAAAGGCAAGCAACAGCTTGGACCGACAAAAGTTTCACGACGCTTTGGGTCTTTTAGCGGACATGCTTGGGAGGAAATGAGTTGCCTAAAACCACGTATAAAGCCAAGAAGGTCCTTTGTCCATTGGGAATCAAGTAGAAAGAATACATGCATGTCCGAACCACCGTATCCTGTCTGTAAAGAGTATGAAAACATGCATGTATGTCCGTGTGCAACGCATCCCGATACAAACGTAACAATCAATCGATGACGGCGAGGGGACGAGGTGAAGAAAGGACCTCTGGTAAGGTGGCATGGTATTTTCCTATAATTCCCGTTTGAAAAGGTTTTTGCAAACCAAAGGAGGCAAAATTGCTGCGTTGGCACTCGGAGGAGCGCAAGAAAGATAGAATGCTAAGACACCTTGCTGATTCTCGCCCAATGGAGAAACATCGATAGGAGTTTTGCGACTTGATGCGAGAACCAAGGAATATAAGGTTTGGACTGAGTACAGATGGAATGAATCCTTTCAGTAGCATGAGCAGCCGACATAGCACATGGCCCGTGACTCTCTGCATTTATAACCTTCCTCCTTGGTTGTGTATGAAGCGAAAGTATATTTTGCTGTCGATACTTATCCAAGGGCCAAAGCAACCAGGGAATGATATCGATGTGTACCTAGCACCGTTGGTGGAAGATCTAAAAGTACTATGGAACGAAGGGGTGCAGGTATGGGATGCGTACAAACGAGAGAACTTCACTTTGCGCTCTTTATTGTTCTCGCACCATAAATGATTATCCCGCCCTTGCTAACCTATCGGGCCAAAGTACGAAAGGTGCCAAAGCTTGTACTAACTGTTTAGATGGTACCGAGAGTGTGTGGTGAAACACTCACGTAAAGCGTCTACATGCATCACCGCGGTTCCTTGGAGGGCTCACCCATACCGCAGATGAAGAAACAATTTGACGGAGAGAAGGAAGACGGTTCACTCAAGACATTTAAAGGAAAAGAGGTTTGTAATATGGTTAAGGATTTAGATGTTATCCTCGGAAAGGGACGCAAATTGAGGGCTCGTGAGAAGAACACACGGAAGAAGAGATCAATATTTTGGGACTTACCTTATTGGGAGTACCTAGATGTTCGACATCGCATCGACGTCATGCACGTAGAAAAAATGTATGTGACGCTTGATTGGTCTCTTATTGAACATTCGTGATAAAACAAAGGACGGCGTCAATGCGGCTTGACTTGGTGAAATAGACATCGGCCCGAGTTAGCACCGACATGCAATGACAATGGACGAACATACCTTCCCCCGTGTTCTGATCGTCCAAGGTGGAGAAAAGCAGAATCGTGCGGTGCTTGCATGGTGTCAAAGTTCCGTCTCGTTACTCGGCAACGCCAAGAAACTTGTTTCGATGCAAGAATTGAAGTTAAATGGCATGAAGTCTCACGATTGTCATGTGCCGATGACACGATGCTCCCTATTGCAATTAGAAATATTTTACCAATCGAGTCCGAGAGACAATTATGAGGCTATGTTATTTTTTAACACAATTGCTCAGAAGGTCATCGATCCCGAAGGACTAGATGCTCTGCAATACAATGCTGCCATTGGGTGCATGTCCCACAGGTGAAGGTTGACAAGTACGGTGTCACTACCGTGGACCTCCAACGTGTCGGGTACAAAAACGAACCATTCGTACTCGCCAATCAAGTTGTTCAAGTTTTCTATGTAACCGACCCGGCAAATAAGAAACGATATGTAGTTCTTCATGAAAAAAGGAGAATTATCGGAGTAGAGAATGTAGTGGATGAGGAAGAATACAATCAATTTGACGAGTTACCTCCTTTTGGAAATGGCATAAGGGTCGATGATGAACAACGTGTGAAATTAGTTACGTCTGCACTGATCATCATGAAGGGCTAATTTTTAAAGGAACTAAGCAAGTGGATTGAGTCATACACCCAATTGTTGAAAATGTGTGATATTTAGGTGAATGTTGAAAATGACAATTCATGTATGTGATGTATATGTGAATTTGCATTTATGTATATAACAATGCATGTATGTGATGTATATGTGAATTGATGTTTATATGAGAATGTGTATGAATGCTGGTAGGTGATGTATATGAATGCTGGTTGGTAACTAACTACAGCGGGTTATCACAGACGGTTCTAAATTAATAACCGTCTGTGATAATAGATATCACAAACGGTTATCAATTTAGAACCGTCTGTGATAATATGCCGACCTACTTCAAAGGGTATACTTACCCTTATAGTGTAAGAAACAACTGAGCGGCTACTTGGCTAGCGGTCTCCCCCAGCCCCTCGCGTTCGAGCCCCGCCACGCAGTACCGAGGTTGAGCCTTTCTTTTATCTCGTATGTATATGAATGCTGGTGGTTGTTTGTATTGTGATGCATTGTGATGTATATGAATGCTGGTGGTTGTTTGTATTAATGTCATACAGCGGAGAAAGGGTTATCACAGATGGTTCTCAGGTTATAACCGTGCGTGATAGTTATTATCGCATGACGGTTATTAACATAGAACCGCTCGTGATATTTAAAATACGTACGGTTCTAAAGCGAGAACCGCTCGTGATATTAGTATCGCTGACGGTTCTAACCGAGAACCGTCGTGATAATCCTTATTATATATGCCCGCTAGGGTTTTGCGCGCATCGCGATGTTATTGGCAAACCAACACTTAGTCGCTCTAGCTGCCGCTGTCCTCCTCCCGAGCCCTCGCTGTCCTCCCGACCGAGCCCGCTGCCGCTGTCCTCCCGAGGCCGTCGCCGTCCTCCCGACCGAGCCCTCGCCGTCGCGTCCTCCCGAGGCCGCCGCCGATCCTCCCGACCGAGCCCTCGTCGCCGTCCTCCCGACCTTTGTAGAGTATGTTGTAGTTTCGGTTCTATTTTTTCATATCAGATTCTTATTCATAGTGATACCCTGTTCGTTTCAGATTCAATTTAGCATTGTTATATATCACTACTTGTTGTGGATGATCAGAAATAAACTGATTTCTGTGAATGATCAGAAATAAACTGATATCTTCTGATTTTAACTATTAGATCATTTGGGAAGAGTATAGACATTGCATGAGAAGGCCAAGATTTCAAGATCTTGAAGGAACTCTGTTCTGAGAGCAATCCTAAAACAATTAAATTGTTATTTGTTAGATTTAATTGTTCTTTTAAGAGGTCGATGGTTATGTTATTTTCAAAGATATCTATATTCTTTGAATATTTATATGAGTATGAATGGCGCTTGGAGTTATATAGTTTTATGCTAGATGATCGCATCATTGTGCTCTATAATGTAGTAACTATTATCACTTTAAAATTTAGAGGAATTATAATTATATAATTATAGAGGAATTATATTTATGCTTATATCGCAAATTTTTTATCCTAATAGACCCACAAATTGTCGAATACCAACATGTCATCCGTGCATTCTTCAACATCATCGCCGGAGGCGTCCGCTCCAAAATCAAGACGCAAGGAAGAGGGCTATCAAAGAAGCCTGAGGGCCGATTTACCATCACACAAGTCGATGTATCAGGGGTCCCTCTTTCCTCCCAAAGCGATGGCGCATGGAGAAGAACGATCGGAATAGTTGCACGACAACAATTGAAATCACATTCGATTCGTGGAAGAGCGTGCTCGCGACTCGAAAACGTGAGTCGGTGACGTAAATTTTGGCATCGCTCGAGATCCCGTAAGAACACCAAGACGCCGTGCAACGACAAGCCTTGCTAGGGCATGCAAAGCATAGAAGAACTTCAAGAGCACGCTTGTCAAGGACTACGTGGAGAAGGACGAAACGCCTTTCAAAATACCCATTCCTGGAACCACAATGGGAAGAGTTCAAGGCGATGAAGACAACCGAAGAGTTCAAAAGTACAAGTGCGGCGCACAAGGCCCTCCAGGCCAAAAACACACACCCCCACAGACTTGGCATACTGGTATGCGGGTAAAATCCGCGATGGAGGAGGGAGGACGAACAGTACCACAGCGGACATCGCCCGCCATTTGCCAATATCCCGGATGACCGCGCCGAAATTGGATTAGAGCAAGGTCATCTACAACGACATCGGAGGATGTCTCCTTTCGAAACCCTGCAGACCAGCAAGTGTCTCAGCGCTTGGTAAGATATTGATCGAACTACGTAGCTTGTAATTACTCCACAACTTCGTACGAAGTGAAATGACATATCGTGCTCTTGCAGGAAGCGCTGATTGTTGAATCTTCCCGGGGGTCATTCCATGGAACAAGGGAGAAAGATATACTCTCCGATGCCCTGGGAAACAAGGAGCACCCGGGTCGTACGAGAGGCCTTGGATTTACGTTCCATGGAAACATGTTTGAAGATGACCAAATGTATCGGTCAGAAGAGAAACAAAGCCGAGCGTGACGACGGCTTCGAGAAGAGCTCAAGGCTACTCTTAGAGAGGAGATAATGGGTGATCCGCTGATGCAATCGAGATGAGGTGCAAAAGCACGGAAAATCAGCGGGCGCCCGCTCCTATGCTAGCTAGC
Source organism: Bonia amplexicaulis (assembly GCA_036346245.1). Classification (NCBI taxonomy): domain Eukaryota; kingdom Viridiplantae; phylum Streptophyta; class Magnoliopsida; order Poales; family Poaceae; genus Bonia; species Bonia amplexicaulis. The sequence continues at coordinate 8,745,190 of CM070744.1, read as the reverse complement.
CCGCACAACCATCCGAGTAGTTGCGCGTCCAACCGACGCAAACCGAGGCCGATTTTCTATGGACGACATCACGGTAATAATTATTATCTCTCGAATGCTTGCTCCATTGATAGGCCTATTCGATGAGCTAATTACATATCGTTATGTAGGAGCCACGGGCGTGCTCAAGTGAGATATGCCTCCGTTCCTTGTCTGTTGCTTGGGGCGTGCATACCACCGTATCGGGGCCGTGGTGCAGTCAAGCTTTAGCGCCGAGCTTCGCAAAAGTTCATGTGGATGGTGTGCATGTTAATTTTGAGGTCGTCCCGCTAAAAGCCGCCCAACCGACGAGATCGTGGCTCTAGGGCGAGGCCATTGGAACATTCATCCGGTGGCCTAAAAGCGACGACCCACGGAGGCTTCTTCATCGGTGGCGTGACCAGATCTGTGCACCGGTGCCATCCGCACTGCAAGACTTGTCTCCACCGCCGCTATTGCACCGGTGCTATCTCCACAGTGCTCTTCTCGCCAGAGCAACTTGCCCCGCCGCTACCTTTAAAGTCGATCATCGTAAAGTCGACCCACACCGAGGCGAAAGGGCGCAAAGGCGCAAGGGCAAAGCACGAAGACCAATGATGATATTGGCCCGCATCGCCATTGGCCCATAAACTCGTGCTTGACGAGCCGTTGCTCGAGAAAAAGGGCCTTCAACCCCTACCAATTAGTTGCCGCAATTGCACAAGTGGTACATGGAGCAGTCCAATAAGCGGAGGCGAACGGAGATCGGTATCCTTTGTCAAATTCGCGTTGGAGCATTTCCATCACGATTTTCAAGGCGTGTCTTCGTGGTCGCCGAGGACTTATTCGATCTTTTCACGCTCAACGCTCGACGTCTCACTCATTCGATCTTTGGGCCGTAAGTGTGCACAATCACGATCTCCGTTCATGTCATACCGATAAATGCCATATATAATTTGTTGCTTTCGTGTATATATGTGAACACGTGCGGACTAAAGCTAGAACATCCAGTCATCATCGGTTGGTTTCTTGGACCCACACATGGTCGCCAGTATACCATCGACGAGGATATGTCCGTCGTCGAGAGGTACATTGCATCGAGACTACGGGCTCAACACAATAAGGATTATATACTTATGCCCTACAATCAAAAATTTCATTGGATTTTAATAGTCATTGTACCAAAATGGAACAAGGTATATTACCTTGATTCCTTAAGTAAGAATAAAATGGACTTCACGGTTGTCGCCCAAGTAATCGATAGGTAAGTTTATTTTCTCCATACATACCTATATTGTACTCCTTCTTTCATTCGAATGACTAAGGTTAACTTTTGAATCACGAGGGGCGTTCGCGATGTGCGTTGAAATGGGAGGTGTCTCGAAGCAAGGGCCAAAGGCACGAGACATACTCGAGATTTTAAGGTATTCGCTATTACACATTAATTAATCCTATCAGCAGTCATTAATGCCTCTTGAATTATTGCTCATTCTATTTTTGCGGTGCCACCAAAGAATAGGGCAACATATGTGGATTCTATGTTTGCCACCATATGGACCTACTCTCGATTCCTCGAGGATCACCAATTCTAAAGTTTATCAATCTTTCCATATTTACTTCATACTTATCACGTTACATATATCGTACATTGATATCCCTATCGACAGTGTGTACATCCCATCAACCGCATTGGAACGACCGATATTTCACGAATTCGAGGAGAGTTGGCGTACTTTTGGTGGCTCAAGTCATAAAGTCGGAAGGACAGTTCCACGTGCACCATGAATTTTTATTGCATTGTAATGCGATGTAACGGATATTTTATTTCAATTCAATTGATTCATTTGCGAAGTGGATACTTTATGTTTGTGAATGAAATGTGATGTGTATTGGATGTTTATGGATGCCTTATATACTTGTTCATCTCGCTTGTTTCAGAGGGCATGGCTAGCATTTCGAGGCTAGCCAATAAATAGGAATAGATTTAGGGGTAGAAGGAATATCACGACGGTTTTAACTAAAACCGTCAGATGATGATAATCGAGCGGTTTTAATTAAAACCGTGCGTGATTATCATGTAATACGAGCGGTTTTAACTAAAACCGTCAGGATATCGAATAATCTCGAGCGGTTTTAGTTAAAACCGCTCGAGATTATCAGTATCGCGACGGTTTTAGTTAAAACCGCTCTGTGATTATCACCATATCACGCAGCGGTTTTAACTAAAACCGTGCGTGATTATCGCTATCACGAGCGGTTGAAATACCGTGCGTGATGACCTCGTATTATCAGCGACCCATAAATTGAGACGGTTCGCAAAATACGATGATGATTTTCGAACCGTCTGTGATGATCTTTCCTGTAGTAGTGGATGTATCAAAATACACTACAGCTTGACACGTAAAAGTAATTTCGTTACAGCGATATTATTGGGATTTTGACGGCAAGCAGACTTTTAACCAAGAAATAGAAAGGGCGACAATTGAAAATCATACATGTCTCTTCCCGCGTATTCATGGGTTCATTGCGAAGAGCATTTTCACGGTATCAGAACCAACTTTGTCGGTTGAATGACTTATCATAGTATGCGTGGTCAACTGCACGCCAGGCCTCCAGGAAAAGTAAATTTTCCTCTGTGAGCGCCTATGCTTAGATTTTTCAACAGTGAAATTTTAGACACAGGTGTCAGTAGAAGTAGTACATAACAGCAAAGAACGAAGCTGCAATTTCTACCAATGTCCAGAGCTTACATGTAGGTGTTGTATAGGTGGCTGCAGAGATAGACATGACGGGCACCATCCCTAAAGTGCTTGAAGTTGAATGCCCCGTCCTGTACCATAGCCTTATAGCTTCGGGCAAGATTACGACATAAGCTGATAACCAGGGAAGTGTAGCTGGACAGCATTCTCTTTATCGCTCGCAGCAATGCAGAGACGTATGGTCCACTTTGGAAACCATCGCCGGATCTCCTCACTGTCTTACAGCAGTGCCTCATGTGAGCAAAGCAGCAAGCTGCAGCTCGCAGAGGACGACGAGGTTCCCATATGGAGACAACTGCTACCTTGATCAGTCGTCCGAAGGAGAAACATATAGGGGAAAAACCGCGAGTTGATTGGGAACAGAAGCAGCAGCACCATTGCACTTGCACCACTAGCAAAGCAAGCAACTTAGGAACTGCTGCACTGAGTAGTATAGAGATTCGATGGACGGGAATGAGAGCAAGTGATTACGTACGGTGTGGAGGCGGAGGAGAGGAGCGCTCCTCTGATGGCTCGCAGCCGGCGATGGCGAAGAGGCGGAGGCAGCGACGAAGGGAGGGTGAGAGCACATGCCATCGATCTTGCCATTTTGGGCTTTTTTCGCTTTCCCTTCCCGGCAATGGGAGTTGGATTGGAGAGGGGGTTCTCTCTCTAGACTGGAGGCATTGGGAAAAGATTTCTTCTTTTCTTGGGGGATGGATAATAGCCACGGAATTGTCAAGGGAAGGGAGAGGATAGCACAAGCCACCGAGCCAGAGAAGACGGGCGGCGAGTGGGATTGGGCTGATAAGCCTAGTCTAGTCACTCCGCTCCGCCTAATGGCCACGCAATGCTTGACACCGAAAGCGACGCACGGCTCGAGTGGGTGGATCACAACAAAACTGCCGTGTCCAGCAGTGTTGTGGGCGTGCATCGCGGTTAGTTTGCTTGGATTGAGTGGGTCCCCGCATGCGTGGGTGGGCCGTCTATGGGCAACAGGACGTGGAGAAAGGGGGGATATGGGCCGCCATTTAATCAGGCTGGCCTTGATCTCTCTCTCAGTTCGGGCTCAGCCGACCTCACTCACGCAGCGACACATGCACCTCAGTCTGGAAAGAGAGCTTTGAGTAGGGGTGGAAAACGGTAACGGATAATTCGTTTTATTCGATATTCGTATCCGAGAAAACGCGAATGTGGTAAACAAAAATCCGTATTCGAAGATGTTCGTATTCGTATTCGAGAATATTCGTATCCGTATTTAAGAATATTCGTATTCGAAAATATTCGTATCCGTATTCGTATTCGAGACTATTTGATTCGTATTCGATCCGTTTCTAGACCCCATGAAAAATCCGTACGAATTTTGTGATTCAAAATTTGAATTTAGGCGGTTTAAAACCGGTAACCGGTCAAAAACCGGTGAAAAATCGGTAAAACCACTAGGAATCTGTTTTATCCGATATTCGTATCCGAGAAAATCCGTATTCGAAAATTTCCGTATTCGTATTCGAGGATATTCGTATCCGTATTTGAAAATATTCGAATTCGTATTCATTTTAAAAATATGTATTCGTATTTAAGACTATTCGATCGTATCCGATCCGTTTCCACCCCTAGCTTTGAGCCTCTGACATCTGAACTTCCCTTTTTAGGTTGCTGAGGGGGCGAAATCAGCTGGTGCTTCTCGGATTATTGGAATTGACATGGATAGCAAAAAGTTCGATGTTGGTATGGTTTATAATTCCTGTACCTTTGTTCATTGTACCATTTGTTTCCTTGAAAGCTTAGAAACTTGTATTCTGTTGTTTTCCTCCAAGTTGCATGTGTTTTTGGTCAATCGGTGAAACCGAGCAATTCACATTCTTGTCTTCTATCAGAAGATGAAAGTGCTTGTCTGGTGTGCAAGTTGTTTGTGGAAGCTTGTTACTGAATTTTCGTTGTTTTGACTTGAAGCTGGAAGTTCTCTCTTGAGTCTAATGTGGGAAAGAA
>CM070744.1:8546918-8740366 GCA_036346245.1 Bonia amplexicaulis | reverse complement strand
TTCCTCCTTGCGCCGCATCGCTTATCCGACCGTCCGCTCTTTCCTCCTCTCTTCTCTCGTTGATAAAACCGGTCCCCACAGCCGCTGAATAAAATCATTTTCTTTACAAAATAATTCGACCAGAAAATCAAAATCTTTGCTGACTTCATAAATTTCTTTTCCACAGAAAATAATTCATCTGAAAATCATTTCCCTTGATGACGTCATAATTTGATTTTCGGTTCAAAATAATTCCAAAAATCGGTTTATTCTTTTCTCTCTTTTCAAAATTTCGAGAGCTCGTTCTCTTTCGTTTTAACTCCGATTGAGCCCATTAAATTTTTTAAATTCATCTAAAATTCTAATCTATCCATTTATATCCTCTTTTCAAATTTTTGGATTTATTGGATTAAACTAAAGCTTAATTAGAATTTTTATTTAATAAGATTAAATTAAACATTAATATTTGCTAAAAATATTTTATTTGAGTTCTTTGAGTCTCAAGGAATTTTTGAAATTTTTTTTAGTTTTTTCGGAATTTGTTTAAGCTCAATTTAAATTTTTTTTAAAAGAGAGAATGAGCGATTCGCGACAATTGCTCATCCTCCCGAACGGTTCGCAGTATGACGCGTCCGGCCGCCATGGTTGTCTCCTTTTGAGCTTTTATTTCTCCTTAATTTCTCAACGGTTTTTCACGAAATAAATTGCATTCACTTTCTCTCATCAAGAGCATTCAATTCCCTACCGTTTCCCCTCTCATTCATGAGTATTTACACGAAATTAAAACATTGCTCTAAATGACACCGTTAATTGATCTCTCTCTCCCGTCCACCTCCACTCCTATAAAAGAGAGCACTGGGTGCCCCTTCTCATCCTTACCCAACCCCCGAAATCTCAAAGCCTATCTTCCTTTCTTCTCTCCGCAATCTTCATTTTTTTTGTGAACTGAGCGTCGTTCCTCGGCCATTTGCGACGCCAATAGTGGAGTCCAGTCACTTTTGACCACACCATTGGTTTTATCTTCTCGCGTTCTACGCGGTGCTTCCCTCGGCTTCACCGGAGCATCACCGGAGCATCGCCGGACCACCGTGGCCAAACCGCGCTGTCGCTTCTCTCCTCGCTGCGAGCCGACCATGCGTGTTCCATCAAAACTGAGGTGAGCATTATGTTCCCGACGTTCTCCTCTTCGTTTAACCACCTCTAACTCCTCTTCGTTTGTCCGAAACACCGATGTCAACCCGCCGGTCGCCTAATGTATTCTCCGCCGTGTTCCGCCACCATCCGATGTCCGTTGGCCGAGCCGTTTGTACCGTTGAGTTCGCCTCGACGCGTTCTACGCCATGCTTCGATCGCCATCACTCAAAGACTCCCCGAGTCCTCGTCAACCTGGTTGAGCCAGACGCTGAAACCGTGCCTTCGCGCGTGCACCACTTTTTCGGTAAGCACTTTAATTTTTGTTCACATCATATCATGTCCTAGCCTCCAAACAATTTATCTATCATTTTTATTTAATTTTCGTGGAGCCAATTGACAGAAATTGAACTTTCCGCAAAAATGGTCGTTTTGACTCGACGTCAATTAAATGTCTCTGTTGAGTTTTAGCTTTGCCGTAATTTTTCTTAGACTTGCCTCACCGCGTTCTACGCCGTGCTCACTTCCTTTTCCCCAAAAAGCCTCCACAAATTTTTGCCTCCGACACCTCGCCATGGCCGTCAATGGCATCTCGTGTCCCCATCTGTCCGATGGTTTTTTCCCCAATCCGTTCGCGTCATATCGTGCCAAACCATCCCAGGTAGCTACCTTTCAAATGGTTTTGGATTCGCTTCACCGAGCACCAAGATATCAAGTTTTTCCTTTTTCGCTACGGTCGTCGTTCAAACGTCGATTGTATCGTCTCCGTTGAATTTTCAGCCTAGCCAATAATTTTCCTAGCTTCATCATACCATGTTCTACCCCGTGCTCTCCCTACATCTCCACGTTCCATACTTGGTACTAACTCTCCAACCTGCCGTTGTCGCAACCTCGCCGTCACTGCCGTTTTCCCTCACCGCCAGTGATTGCCGCTATTCCTCGACGCCGTACCCACGTCACCACCTTCGCCTCGTCGCCGGGGTTCCATTTTGTCCGTTAACCACCACCTCGCAACCAACCGGCACCGTACTGTTCAAAAAGTAATTCTCGGATTTTGTTATCATTTCATGTGATATCTAAAACTTCTAGTTATTCGTTCTCCCTCATTCGAACTCCGAATCCGTTGATTCTTTATTCTAAATTCATCTAAAATCTTAGCCTTTCTTCCAGTGTATATTATATAACCTTTGGTAACCTTGGAATGAGAAATCATATTTTGTGGAACTAGACTTTTGTTCAGAAATTAGTGGCAATTGGTGTTGTCACTGTTCGTTCAAAAATAAATAAAACATGAAAATGGTTTTAGACCAGGGCGGATGGTTGGATTGGATTGGTGCGGTTAGCACGAGAACTTGTAAAGTGTATGTTCTGCCCTAGTCAATTAAGGACCGACTCTTGTGATTGTCCAAACTGAGCACTACCGTACAACCACATGTCTATATGGGTACGACCTAGCTAACGAACTTACAATAGTCTAATTTAGGTACCACCAGTGGAAAGTGGGTGACAGGGATTTACTGGTTATTCACAGTGAGGGATGAGATTTCTTGTACTCATACAGGCGCAAGAGGGGCTTCTGACTAGGTGGATTTAACCCTTCACGGTGAAACCTCGGTGGTGGTGACTAGCTAGACTAGAGTAAGGTAAAGGCTTTGTGATGAATTATCGGGTCTCATGCCTAAGGAAGCATGTTGGCTATTAAGATAACTTGTCTCTTGTGGGTAAAGTTGTACAACCTCTGCAGAGTGTAAAACTATTCGAATAGCCGTACCCACGGTCAAGGGCGGGGCAAGGAATGTATTCACACGGTAGCTCATTGGTTTTGGTTTTAAAATAAAAGTTTTGGGAACCGGGTGTGGTTGGAACTCCCAGAGTTGTCCTAGCGGAGGTAGCCAGTGTGGGTGGATATAACCTGTTGTCTTGAATCCTGGCGGTTGGAGCCAGTGTGGGTGGATATAACCCGTTTTCTTGAACCTTGGTAGATGGAGTCAGTGATCTAGTGTTGGTGGTTGTAACCTTCATTATACCATTTGTTAGTTTCTGTTAAAACAATTACCTTATTTAAACTGATGCCTTCAAAAATATTTAATGGTATTTGAAATAAAACATTGCTTTGTGCAAAAGAACCATATAACCCTCCTTTGTTGAGCCTTGCATCTACTGCATTTTCCCAAGACTTGCGGAGTACTTTATGTACTCACATGCTACACTTAAAACAAAATCTCAGAGGAATACAAAGCTCAGGAAGGAGATTACGACTACTTCGCGTGTGCATTTGACGAAGGCTTTCCAGAGTACTAGGTTGCGCTTCCCCAGTCAATTGCCTGTGGCGTATTGATGAGTCTTCGCCAGAGTTTATTTTGCTTTCGCTGTGTTTTGTGTGTGTGTGAGGTCTTGAAACCTCAGTTGTAATAAAGAGGCATTTTGGTGCATACTCTATTATTGTAATAAAACGTTGTTGGTTATGTATTCATCACTGTTTGACTGTGTGCACTAGCTTTGATCTAGGACTAGTGCTGTAATACACAGAGGGTCCGGATTCGGAAATCCGGGGTCCCGACAATGGCCCCCTTTGACCACGACCCCAACTTCTACCACGGCATCGACTTCTACCACTGCCTCGACTTCAACCACGACCCTCGACTTCGACCACTGCCCCCTTCAATCACTGTCCCCATCGACCACGACGCTTCGACGACGACCACTTCCCCCTTCGACCACGGCCTCCTTCGACCACGGCTTCAACTTCGACCACTGATCTTCGACTTCAACTAGTGCTTGTGGTCGTAAGTTGGAAGACATCAACCACATCTCATGGTCGTAAGTTAGAAACATCGACCAGTGCTCGTGGTCATAAATCTGAAGCCATCGATCACACCTTGTGGCCAAAAGCATGTTACAATCTATGGAGAGTATGAGACTTTATGGGTCTTGCCGTCGAGGGTGGGGAGCTCGATCTCAGGGGTGACCTAGGGGTAGGCGATGGGGATGTCTAACTGGATGGGGAACTCATAGCGATGGAGGTTATGGATGAACCAGCAGGTGCCCTTCGGGTTGGCGCTAGGACTACGACCATGTAACATCCCGAAATTTGGTTACTTCAAAAACTTGGAATTTTAAAATCTTTTCCTGCATATTGTTGGCATTTAAATTTCTTTTGAATATTTGGCTGAAATCTTTTTGAGATTTATGGCACACAAATTGTTAGCCTACGGACGGCGGGGCCCCGCTGCCAGCAGAAGGGAAGAGAGGCGAGAGCACGCAGGGCCCCGCTGTCGGCCGACGCCTGGAGAAGGCGCTACCACCAGGTCCCGCGTGTCGCCCCGGTGTGTGTCCGGCTGACATTGGGCCCCACATGTCAGATTTTAGTAATTTTTAGATTTTATTAAACCGAAAGGCTTTAAATGAGTATAGCTTATTCATTTTAACTCCAAATTGAATGAAACAAATTTCTAAATTTATTTAAATTCAAGATCTATCCAGTGGAACCAAAATTATAATTTTTGAAGCTCATTTAAAATTAGAAAATAATTTAGAGTAGCTAATAAAATTTAAATTGGATGCAAAATGGATTATGGGATAAGTAAAATGGAATTAATTGTCATAAAAGATTAATGTGCCCTTAGTGTTTGTTTTAAAATGTAAATTCGTTAAAAGCATTAATAAAGAACAATGGTGTTTGGTAAAATGCCCAAATTTAGTGTAGGTACCTTTAATTGTAAAAGTAGAAGAGCTAATAAAAGTTAACTAAAGATATAAATAAGGATGTTTAAAAATTAAATTTTTATTAGAGCATGTAAGATTAAATTAATGTGATTTTAATAACTATCCAAAAGATTAAATGTTAATAATGAAAAGAGACTTTGTTAAAATGTCTAAGTTTAATAAATGTACCTTTAAGCTGAAAAATAGAATATAAGCAATTAACAATTGTCATACTGTCAGTAGATCCCGGTGAATAAATTTAGAACTGGAGAATAAAGTTAAGCCTAATAATAACTGAGGTGTAGATAAAATAATAATGAGGCCATTAAATAAATCCTAATGTTAGGTCTACCAATAATAAACATAAATCCAAATAATAAAACTAAATTGAGTTCATTCGGATTTATTTGGATCTTTTGAGTTATTTGCAATTATTTGGATTCAGTTGCTTAGCACGTAAATAGAATCGGAAGTCGTGAAGATTCAACGAATCAAGCGTGGACAAGAAGCGAAGTGAAGATAAAGACCGGAAGCTCCGGAGAGGGCATTGTGTGAGCTCAAGACCGCGGTAAACCGCGTCAGGCGAGTCAATACTTTGATCATATTGAACCTATTTTTCTGCAAATTACTTTCGTTTAAATTATCAAATTGCATGCTATTATTTTATATGCAAATATATGTTTAATTTAAGATCCTAGTCATATGACCATGTTTTCCTTGACTAATATTGCACCCTCTTTTGAATACTTGATTATGTGAACCTTGTCTCCATAGCAAAATTATAATAGTAACCTTTCGAAAATAAGTCCGTAACTATATCCCATGCTTAGTATTGCTTAGAAATTCATGGGCGTGAGAACGCCCAAGCATCTCTTTCAAACATGTGAGAATTTTGTTGGGCAGTCGTTGTGATGATGACTGGTATATGTTGGTATGAATATTTTATGCTCCCAAAGACCCCACATGCTTAAATATCTGGGCGGATGGTTGGAGGGTGTGAGTGTTTGAAGGGTGCCGTGATAGCACAAATTGTGATAGAGTGGTGCCGTGATAGCACAAAGGGGATCGTGGTAGAACCGCCCAGATAACCATTAAGGACTGAATCTTGTGATGACCTCCCAAGGTACAACAAGTACAACCACATGCTGGCAAAGTGTAGGCAGGGCTAACTAATTTGCCTCAACCTAGTAAGAGTTGCGTCGGTGTGAACACGGGCGGGTAGAGGATGGCCACATCCTCCGACGTGACGGCGCAAGAGGGGGCTTCTGGAAGGGTGGTCGTACCCGGAGGAAGTGGAAACCTTAGCGGACGTAACTCTGCTAGGAAAAATGCATTGTAATGATCCGTGATAGTCTACTCAACCGCATGGCTAAGGAATCATGTGGGGCAACGAGCAGATCTATGTATTATGTTGTCCTGGGTTTCGTCCCAGTGGTAAGTTAAGCGGCTATAACACTGAAAGGTTAAGCATATGTGAGAGATCATGTGGAGATGATCCCATCTTTATGATGAGTAATTGACTCTTGGTTGAAGGAAAATTGAGTTTGTTTTGAGCTTTTATTGCAAAGTCTTAATTCTGGTCGAAATGAAGTCGTGTACGACTTGTCCCTGGCTCGTACGACCATGTAGGATGCCATACGACCACGTTTGGTCGTGGTCAATTTCGCTCGTGAGCGACGACCACGCTGAGGTGTTCTCGGCAAACCGACGGTGGTGGGAAGGCGCACGACCACGCTGGCGCATATCGGGTGGCGACGACCATGTTGCCGAGTATCGAAGTCACCGGACGGCGCACGACCACGTTGTGGCGTCCCGGCGAATTTGAACGTGATCGAAGTCACCGGTAGCGCGCACGACCACGTTGGTGGTAATCGGGTTGCGGTCGAGCACGCAGTGATCGGAAGCTTATACGACCACGTTGCGGAGCCCTCGGAAGATTTGACCGTGGTCGGCACTCGGCGCTAGGGTTTACGACCACATTGTATCGCTAGCGGGTACGACCACGTTGGCCGATCAGAGCCACGGCCACGTTAGCACGGGTCTGAACGTGGTCGGTAGTCGTGGCTATGGTCTTCGATCACGTTGTGCGGTGGAGTGTTCGACCACGTTGTCGGCAGATTGACCGTGGTCGTGCGGGTTCATTCAAACCGTCGTGTGGGCTCATATGGTGTCCGATTACGGTGAGGTTTGGTCGGTTGGGTTCCTTGTGAAGTCATGGACCTTGTGGACTGGTTTGTTCACTATTTTGACAAGGTTTGGTAAAGTCTATTTTACGTGGAAAGACTTGAGCTCGGTTTGAGCCGAGGCTTGTGTTTTGCGGTATGGATCGGTGCTATGTGATGGTTTTGTTGTCTTTGTTGGTTGCGGGAACCGGAGGCGGTCTTGGTGAGGCTTAGGAGGTCGGGACGAGACAAGGGAGTTGTTGAGGTCCGAGCGACGTGGAAAAGTCGAAGAGGACGTGTCGTGCGGGTGGACGGCGGATGGATAAAGCGGTGGAGGAAGCTTCTGGAAGGCGGCGGAGGGTATTTTGGAGAAATGTCAAAGGCTGGGAAGCCGCCCACTGGGAAAGCTTGTGACCACCGGAGAGGCTACTGTGAGAGCTCGTGGAGTTGGTGGCGCTAACGGGCAAAGCGGTGGGCCGTTGCACGAGAGAGGCGGGTAAAGCAATCGAGGCTGCAAAGCTTAACCACTCGGTTAGCGGGTTGTCTCTGTGTGGAGACCCGTTAGTGAGACTATAAATAGAGAGGTTAGGTCTCAGGAGCAAAGAGAGGTTGTCCCCAGTGCTCGAGTGTTCCTCTCATCTTGTGTGAGTTGTCTCGGGTAAGAGCATGGATGCTCGTGTACCTCCGATGGAGTGGTCAGAGAAACCTCCATGTGCAATAGAAAAGATTGGATTCATCTCTCTGTATCTTTCTCAGTTTTTGTTCTTGAGATGATTTGTTTGATCTGTTTGCCCTCTCTGTGTTCTTTCGATCATATGTGTTTTGTCTGAGAGTTGGCTTGTGCTTCACTTGCTCAGGACTGGGAAATTCTTTTGAGACCTTCTGGTCATTTCATTCCCGAGAGCAAAGTCGAAATCAGAGAAGTCTCTGTGATTCTTATTCTTCCGCCTCCAAAGTGCTCTGTTCTGTTTTTCGACTTTGCCTTCTTTGCCGACCATCGCTTAGATCTCTCTTTTTCTTGGTATATTCACTTCTAGAGATCTTATACGAGCTAGAGTTCAAGTTTCTTTCGGTTTTGACCTCGAGCAAAGAGTTCTTCAAAATCTTGCTTTCGGCGGTCGTCGCCCGACAAAACGTATTCTTGTGTTGCCTCTGTTTTCGGTTTCTCTGTTGTCGGTTCGGCAACCGATTCGACCACGGCTCTTTCTGTCGGTAGCTGCTGCAGTTGTGTGCTGGTGATCTCGGTGATCCTCCGTCTAACCACGGTTGTCGTTCGGTTTGGTTTATGACTCGGCTGGTCGTACGACTTTAGCTGTTTTCTTCCGCCAAGCCGTTGATCGCACTCGATTGTCGCTGATTGAACGACTACGAGTTGGCGTTCACCACGCAATCTTATACGACTTACGCTTTTGGTTTTATTTCTGCTGCGATCCGCTAAGCTTTGAGTATTCACGACTTATATATCTAGTGGAGAAGAAGAAAAGCTTGAATTCATTGGGGCTATTTTAAGGCACCATTCACCCCCTCTGCTGCCATTCGGTCCTTCAATTGGTATCAGAGCCGGTTAGCTCTTCTTCATAGATCTTAACCGGTCTCAAAGAGCCATGGCAACAGACAAGTATTCCACCAAGCCGCCTATTTTCGATGGCCTGGATTACCCCTTCTGGAAGAGCCGAATGGAAACATATATCCAGGCTTAGGGGTATGCTATTTGGCGGAAGGTGAAAATACAATTTGTTGTTCCCGCCGATGAGAACATCAATGCCGGAACATGGGCGATGTTGAGGCAAATGCAAAGGCAAGGAACATCATCATACGAGGATTGAGCGAGCGAATTTGATCGCATCTTCACCGTCGTCCGCTCACGACATCCGGGTGACCCTCGATGCATACCATGAGGGCACCTCCCGATCAAGACGGTTCGACAGGACCAGTTCAAACGCGAATACAGCAAATTCGAGATGCTTGCTGGAGAGTCCCTTGACGAGTGCTTTTCACGTTTTCACAAGATTTTGAGCAACCTCCGAGCCGTCGGTCTCACATACTCCGACTCGGATAACGCCGGCAGATGCTTTCAAAGACTCGATCTTCGGGTTTGGGAGATGAAGGTGACTACCATCAAGGACACCACGGACCTCTCAACCTTGACTCTTGATGCGCTTTACTGCGCCTCAAGACTCACGAGATTGACATAGTCTCGTCGGTCAAGTCACAATCGATGGCTCTAGTCACGGATCCCACCCGGCTTCTCGGTTCTTCTGCCGATTCTCTTTGCGGGTTCTCCCTAGCTGCTCTCCGTGACGAATCGATGATCGTTAGAGCGGCTAGAGGATGAACAGATGGCCCTCCTAGCTCGGAAGTTCTCCCATGCTTACAAGAGAAGGAGGGACGGAAAAAGAAGAGGACCAGTGATTTGCTTTGAGTGTGGTGGCCCTAACCACATTCGGCAACCGCCCAAACCGGAGAAGGGCAAAGCGGCGTTGGCGGTTCGGCAAAACGACTACATCGACAAGAACCGCAACAAGAAGCCTCCACTCGCACGCAAGGCAAGAAGAAGTACCGCGACTTTGGGAAGGCCAAAAGTCGCTCCACCGCGTCCTCACGCGTTCGACGACCTCGACCTCGGCGAGGTGGAGGGATGGAGCGACGACGACGGACGGGTGATCAAGACCCCAAGAGCGGCGACGACTCTCTCAAGATGTGCTTCATGGCCTCGAGGGTAATCGAGCGACAATGTACTCCGACTCGGATGAGGTATGCCCCACCTATGACCAGCTCAATCATGCTTTTCTTAAGCTAGGTGGATTTCATGCTAGAGCTAAGGCTAGGTGTCTTGAGTTAGAGGAGGAAGTAGCTAGATTGTCACGAGAGCTTACTTCACTTACATCCGCTTCCTCTCGTGACGAATGTGATACATGCCCCGCCTTGATTGGTGATATGGAAAACTAAGGACTTCATATGATAGTGTGACCTCGAGCTAGATATTCTTAAGGTGGAGAATGTTAGTCGCTCATTGAACTAGAGATGTCTAGGATTGTTTTCCTTCATCTACCGTTGAGACTACTTCTTGCACCTCATGTGAGGATAAGGATAATGCTTTTAGAGGTCTTTATACATTGCTTCTCGATCTGCCCGAGACTTGTGAAAGTTGTAACAATTTGAAGATGAACCTAAAACGGGCAGATCATAAAATTGTGAATTACAAGCTTTTCTACTTGAGCCTATTGCTTCATGTGTGAATTGTCCTAAATCGATCACGAGCTTGAATCATTTTCAAACAGTTTCAAGAAATGATTGATCATGATAAGAAGTTGGCTCGGTTTGCTTCTAAGGACCTGTTAGCTCACCATGCATTAGTTGTAACAAACTAAAATCTAACTTGATTGCATTGGATGAGAAATGTGAAGCTAACTAAGGACCTACTAGAGAAGCCACCTTGTTGACTCAGTTCGCCAAGGCGAGGGAAGGAAAGGTTTGGCTTGTAGACTCGGGTGTTCACGACACATGACCGGAGATTCCGTTGGTTTTCTTCCCTTGCCCGAGCTCCGGTGATGAGACGATCACCTTGGAGCGCCTCTTCCGGGCGAGTCATCGCCAAAGGTACGATCGCATTAATGATTCATTTGTTTTAAAAGATGTTGCCTTGGTTAGTAAGTCTGCGGTACAATTTACTTTCGCCTCTCACCACCGATGACGATTTCGAGGTGAGTTTAAGAAAACAACCGCAAAATTCTTGATTCTTGGTAGTCCGTTTATGGATTTCTCGTTTTGGGAGGATCTTTCGTGCTGATTTTTCCGAGTCTTGGTGATCCTCTCCGTTGTTTGCTTGCTTCGAGTCCCGCGATCTTTCCTTCGGCATAGGAGACTTGGTCATATTGATTTGACCATTTGACCCGAGTTAGCGCCACGATCTCATTCGTGGTCCGCGAAACTCAAGATGGTCAAAGATCTTGTTTGCGCTCCATGCCGCACGGCAAGATGGTTGCCTTCTCATCCTCCGGTCACATTACTATGACCGATGCACCGACGCTTGCTCCATATGGATACGGTTGGACCGGCTGAGTGCGGTCGGCAGGAGGGAAGTGGTACGTTCTTGTTGTGGTCGATGACTATTCGAGGTACTCTTGGGTGTTTTCTTAGCCTCGAAGGATGAGGCGTTTACATATTTTCGAGGTCTTTTCAAGGGCTTTCGCTGAGCTTCCGGTGCCTTACGAGCGATCCGCAGTGACAATGGCACGGAGTTCAAGAATTCCTACTTTGAGAGTTTCGTGGTGAGGCGGTGTAGAGCACCGTTCTCTTCTCCATCGTCCCAGCAGAATGGCGTTGTGGAGAGGAAGAACCGTACCTTGGTCGAGATGGCGGGACGATGCTTGATGAGTACTCTACACCGCGGAAGTTTTGGGTCGAGGCTATAGCCACCGCGTGCCATGTTTCCAATCGAGTTTTCTTGGGCACACTTACACCGCACTTCTTATGAGTTGAGATACGGTAAAGCCGGTGTTTCTCATTTTCGTGTGTTTGGTTGCAAGTGTTTTATTTTGAAGTCCGGAACCTAGATAAGTTCGAGTCACGTTCTTGTGATGGACTTTTTCCGGCTACTCGACTTCTTGGCGGGCCTATAGGGTTTGGAGCTGCATGAGTCTAGCAAAATGATAGAAACCCGTGAGATAACTTTCGATGAGGCGGTCAGGGACTAGGCCCGATATCTCGTGTTCACTAGAGCGATCCGAGACCATCTTTGTGGATGATGAGGATGATGAAGATGAGGGTTGTCACCCGATCCAGCCCCTTCTCCACCCCTTGATGTGCCTTCTTCCACCGCACCTCGAGGCGATCGCCCTTACCTTACGCTTTTTCGGAGCTAGTGGCTCTGCTCCTACCCGCGAGTAACGAGGTAGAGGCCACTTCTTCATCTCATCCAGACCTCCAAGACATATCCAAAATCTCATCCTTCGAGCGGTATGATTGGAGATCTATTTGAGCGAGTCACACGTTCCAAGTCCGGCGTGTCGCTTTTCATCTCCACTCGCCTTCAGAGCTTCTTTTGAGCCCAAGGACGTTTGTCATGCTTTATCCGATGAGTCTTGGGTCAATGCTATGCATGAGGAGTGGAGAGTTTCGAAAAAACAAGGTCTGACGCTTGTTGAGCCCCTCGAGATCACAATATCATTGGAACCAAATGGGTGTTCAAGAACAAGCAAAGTGAGGATGGGGTAGTCATTCAAACAAGGCTAGGTCTGGTTGCACTGGGTACTCCTGTGTTGAGGGTGCGGATTTCGAGGAGACCTTGCCCCGTAGCTCGTCTTGAGGCCATTAGAATTCGCTTGCCTTTGCAGCTTCTAAAGGTTTCAAGCTTTACCGATGGACGTCAAGAGTGCCTTTCTCAATGGCTTCATTGAGGAAGAAGTCTATGTCGACGACCTCCGTGTTTCGAGAACCCCAAATACCCTAGTCATGTCTTCAAGCTTTCCAAAGCATTGTATGGACTTAAGCAAGCCCCTAGAGCTTGGTATGAGAGGCTTAAGTCCTATCTATTGAGACATGATTTTGAGATGGGTAAAGTTGACAAGACTTTGTTCATTCACGGCTGGCAATGACCTTCGTCGCTCAAATTTATGTCGATGACATTATCTTTGGCGCTCTTCTCATGCTCTAGTTTCACAGTTCTCGGATGTCATGAGCACCGAGTTTGAGATGAGCATGATGGGTGAGTTGACTTTCTTCCTTGGCTTCCAAATCAATGCAGACTCGGGAGGGTACCTTCTTGCATCAAGGCAAGTACACCCGAGATCTCCTAAGACGCTCGACATGAGTGATGGAAAGCCGTGTCGACCGATGGCTTCTACGGCCACACTTGACCCAGATGAGGACGGCGAGCCGCTTGATCAAAAAGAGTTCGAAGTATGATTGGCTCTCTCTTGTACCTCACCGCTCGAGACCGGACATACACTTCTCTGTGTGTCTTTGTGCCCGGTTTGAGCTTCTCTCGTATCTCACCGCCAGCAAGTGAAGCGCATCTTTCGGTACCTTCGAGCTACCATTGACTATGGTATCTGGTACTCTTCCTCATCCTGTCTATCCCTTAGAGCCTATTCGGATGCAGACTTTGCCGGCTGTAGGATAGATAGGAAGAGCACTTCGGCACCGCGGTTCATTGGCACTTCTCGTTTCTTGGTCTTCGAGGCGGTCCGGTGTTGCTGATCCACCGCAGAGGCCGAGTACGTTGTCGCAGCCGATTCTTTGTCGAGCAAGTGTTTGGATGGTCTCGACTCTGCGGGACTTTGGGTTGCTATCGATCGTGTTCCGCTATTTTGCGATAACACGTCTGCGATTAGCATTGCTAAGAACCGGTGCAGCACTCTCGGACCAAGCACATCGATATCGATATCATTTTCTTCGAGACCATGTAGAGAAGGGTGACATCGTGCTCCAGTTTGTGGAGAGTGACCACCAGTTGGCTGATATCTTCACCAAGCCTTTGGATAGCACGAGGTTTTCGACTCTGGGAGAGCTTGGGGTGGTTTGTCCTTACGGACTATTGTGAGGGGGAGCTTTGGGCTTTACTGCTTTATCTTATTAATTGTGCTTCTGTATCCTTACTGTTGCATCGCATTTTCGGGTGCATTGGGTTTAGTCCTTCTAGCATAGGTTAGAGTGTGTCTCTTGCTGAGTTGCTTAGACTTCTTGCTCTTATCTTGTGCTTTCAGGATAGCTGTTTCTTATCTCACTAGGTTGAGCTCACTCACTTCTTTTAGGTTCTAGCGAGGGTTGGGCCACCCTCGGGTGAGCAGAGTTCGTGTTTGCTCTCTAGTGTGCGTTTTCTCGGCAATTTGTTGTCCGGAGACATATAGGGTAGATGAGAGTCGATCCGAGCCATAGTATCCTCTATATCTTATCTATGCTTTAAGGATCGCTGCTTTTCTGATTTATTTGCCAGCTCTTGATTTTTATTGCTTTGGTTCAGGGGGAGTTCATTTGGGAACTTCTAGACTTTAATTTTGACTTAAACTCAACTTGAACTAAAAGCTGCATCACATGTTGAGGGGGAGCTGGATTTTCTGCATTGCATTCTGCATTGTAATATAACCACATTGAGCCTTGATTATTATCCGGTTATGACATGCTTTCAATGCTTTACACATTGCCATGATTTGTGCTCCATTGCTAATCTGATCATGACTTTATATGTGTAGTCAAGTCTTTGCCATGATAGGTTAATTAAAATGCCAAATTTGACCTAATTCATGTCTTGTTCATATTTGAGACTAGTCGACCTTGTGTTATCCTTTTATGATTCTCGCCATGTCAAATAGGTCGAGTTGAGTCTTGAATCTTAGTTGAGCAATAGATTGAGCTATCTGGTTTCTTGATGACACATAAGTTAGTACAATCTATTAAAAGCAAAAGATCTCTTTTGTGCGAAAAACCGATCTCACCAATTCTTTCTCATGAGACGGCTTGCCATTGCACAAGGCATGAACTCAGGGGAGTTTTGGATGACCAAGATCATTTCCTTAAGCTTCTCGCTTGGAATGATCACATAAGGCTTGAGGTCTAGCACATGACAAAAATATGATTGAAAACAATCATGAGATCTCAAAACAAAATGTCAAAAGTGCTCAATTTAAAAAAAAAAATTCAAAGTACTTCAACAATTGTATCATTCTTGAACGAACAGCACTCTAGTTGGCTCAACACTAGCTTCTTGATTCCATTTAGCTCATTGGCATGGCTTGCATCATTTGTGGATATCATTAGCTAGACTAAAATCTTGTTTGACTTGACTTGCTAAGCACTTCAAATTAAAAAAATCAGATTATACCATCTCGTTAGCTTAGCTTCTCTTTACATACATAGTCATGATCTTTGTAGCATACTTGTATGTTATGGCTTGGTGTAATACATTTGGTCATTTTGGATAATTCTCATGGCTCGCATACTTTGAATAATCAAATCAGCCATTCCATCCATCATTTTGACTTATTCTCTCTTGCATACTTGATGTGTTTATTGCCAAAAGGGGGAGAATAGATTGGAGAAAAAGAAAATTTCTTTCTGGGAACTTGCTAGAGCTTTGGAGATCAATTTGCTCTTTATTCCTTTACTCTAGTGTTCTCTCTGTCGACATGGTCATAATTTTATTTTCATTCTTTGGACCATGTCGTCTTCTACAAACTCAACTTCTTATTTCACGGTGTTTGTCAATATACTCATCAAGGGGGAGATTGAGAGATCATGTGGAGATGATCCCATCTTTATGATGAGTAATTGACTCTTGGTTGAAGGAAAATTGAGTTTGTTTTGGGCTTTTATTGCAAAGTCTTAATTCTGGTCGAAATGAAGTCGTGTACGACTTGTCCCTGGCTCGTACGACCATGTAGGATGCCATACGACCACGTTTGGTCGTGGTCGAATTTCGTTCGTGAGCGTGCGACCACGTTGAGGTGTTCTCGCAAACCGGCGGTGGTGGGAAGGCGTTACGACCACGTTGGCGCATATCGGGTGGCGTACGACCATGTTGCCGAGTATCGGAAGTCAGCCGGACGGCGTACGACCACGTTGTGGCGCCCCGCGAATTTGAACGTGATCGAAGTCTACCGGTAGCGTCGACCACGTTGGTGGTAATCGGGTTGCGGTCGAGCAGCGTACGAGTGATCGGAAGCTTATACGACCACGTTGCGGAGCCCTCGGAAGATTTGACCGTGGTCGGCACTCGGCGCTAGGGTTTACGACCACATTGTATCGCTAGCGGGTACGACCACGTTGGCCGATCAGAGCCACGACCACGTTAGCACGGGTCTGAATGTGGTCGGTAGTCGTGGCTATGGTCTTCGATCACGTTGTGCGGTCGAGTGTTCGACCACGTTGTCGGCAGATTGACCGTGGTCGTGCGGGTTCATTCAAACCGGTCGTGTGGGCTCATATGGTGTCCGATTACGGTGAGGTTTGGTCGGTTGGGTTCCTTGTGAAGTCATGGACCTTGTGGACTGGTTTGTTCACTATTTTGACAAGGTTTGGTAAAGTCTATTTTACGTGGAAAGACTTGAGCTCGGTTTGAGCTGAGCAGTTTGTGTTTTGCAGTATGGATCAGTGCTATGTGATGGTTTTGTTGTCTTTGTTGGTTGCAGGAACCAGGAGACAGTCTTGGTGAGGCTTAGGAGGTCGGGACTAGACAAGGGAGTTGTTGAGGTCGAGCGACGTGGAAAAGTCAAGAGGACGTGTCGTGCCGGTGGGTCGACGGCATGGATAGCAAGCGGTGGAGGAAGCTTCCTGGAAGGCAGCGGAGGGGCATTTTGGAGAAATGTCAAAGCTGCGGGGAAGCCGCCGTCCGGGAAAGCACTGTGACCACGGAGAGGCTCTGTGAGAGCTCGTGGAGTTGGTGGCGCTAACGGGCAAGCGGTGGAGCCGTTGCACGAGAGGAACGGGTAAAGCACTGGAGGCCTGCAAAGCTTAACCACTCGGTTAGCGGGTTGTCTCTGTGTGGAGACCCGTTAGTGAGACTATAAATAGAGAGGTTAGGTCTCAGGAGCAAAGAGAGGTTGTCCCCTGAGTGCTCTGAGTGTTCCTCTCTATCTTGTGTGAGTTGTCTCGGTAAGAGCATGGATGCTCGTGTACCTCCGATGGAGTGGTCAGAGAAACCTCCATGTGCAATAGAAAAGATTGGATTCATCTCTCGTATCTTTCTCGGTTTTGTTCTTGAGATGATTTGTTTGATCTGTTTGCCCTCTCTGTGTTCTTTCGATCATATGTGTTTTGTCTGAGAGTTGGCTTGTGCTTCACTTGCTCAGGACTGGGAAATTGTTTTGAGACCTTCTGGTCATTTCATTCCCGAGAGCAAAGTCGAAATCAGAGAAGTCTCTGTGATTCTTATTCTTCCGCCTCCAGTGCTCTGTTCTGTTTTTCGACTTTGCCTTCTTTGCCGACCATCGCTTAGATCTCTCTTTTTCTTGGTATATTCACTTCTAGAGATCTTATACGAGCTAGAGTTCAAGTTTCTTTCGGTTTTGACCTCGGAGCAAAAAGTTCTTCAAAATCTTGCTTTCGTGATCGGCGCCCGACAAAACGTATTCTTGTGTTGCCTCTGTTTTCGGTTTCTCTGTTGTCGGTTCGGCAACCGATTCGACCACGGCTCTTTCTGTCGGTAGCTGCTGCAGTTGTGTGCTGGTGATCTCGGTGATCCTCCGTCTAACCACGGTTGTCGTTCGGTTTGGTTTATGACTCGGCTGGTCGTACGACTTTAGCTGTTTTCTTCCGACCGAAGCCGTTGGACTGTACTCCGATTCTTTGTTGATTGAGCGACTACGAGTTGGCATTCGACCACAGCAATCTTACATTACGACTTACGCTTTTGGTTTTATTTCTGCTGCGATCGCTAAGCTTTGAGTATTCACAGCTTATATATCTAGTGGAGAAGAAGAAAAAGCTTGAATTCATTGGGGGCTATTTTTAAGGCACCATTCACCCCCCTCTGTTGCCATTTCGGTCCTTCAATATGATGCAGAGACTATGGAAATGGTGGATGGAATCTGGATCGTTATTACTATTGCATGTTCATATTATGTTTTGTTCAAACTGCTAAGTCTCAGGATGTTTCTATGTATTATATTTCAAAAGCAAATAATGGCAATGCTTCTCCTAAACTAAAATGCCAGGAAAAACAAATAGGGTCGTAAGAAAAGAAAATGACGGTCGAGGGTAAATGCTAAACAATGCTTGGTGGAATCGTGTCGATAAGGGAATGATAGAAAGGAGTCTAGGAGAAATAAATTGGTGGAGTCTAAACAAATAGATAGGCTAGATAGATGATTTAAGTGGTTTTGAAGGATTAGAAGGGTATAAAGGTAATTCTTTGGAATTAATGGGATTAATAGGACTTGATCCAGTTGGATGAATTGAATTGATGGAAATTTGGAGATATGAGAATTGTGATGTAAACTTGATTCAATCTTGGTGGAGAAATACCGATGAAATAGTTAGAGATAGATGATGGATAGTAAGGATTAAATATGGGCAGAGTAAATTACGGAATTGGATCATTAACCAAAGGGTTGAATTGTTAGGGTATTCTGATATAAATGAATTTGGTGGTTTAAAAAAAGTGATCATGTTAGAGAATCATTAGAATTCAAAAGTGGAGTTGGTGATTAGTGATTGTAAGATTGGATTATTAGGAATCCGGAATACAAGGGTATGGGTGGATCCGAATAGATATATGTTTAAAGAAAATATATGATTGGTGGATTAACTAAATGATGTCACTATTTGTTTGGAGTTTAGACGGCAATCAACATAGAAAGCGTATGTTCGGTGGATTAAATAAATGATGTCGATACGCTTGGTGGATTAAATAATTGATGTCACCCATTGTTTGGAGTCTTAGACGACAATTAGTAAAGAAAATATGTCTTTGGTGGATTAAGTCAATTATGGCAATCGCCGTGTGGAGTCCTGAGTTGCAACTGTAACACTAGGGTTCAATAATGATAATGCTACCACAAAAGAGAAGTTGCTGGCAAATAAAACAACCCGAGCCTTCCTTGATAAGCCTTGCATACTATTTATTTGCATTCTGTGTATTGGCTCGCTGAGCACGGTGATTAGTGTGCTCACACTCGCTCTCACAACAAATCCAGAGTCAAGGAATCAAATCCCTGCGCATCAGCAACATTACAGATCATGAGGACAAAGAAGATGAAGATGTCAAGGGCTGGGTCGCGAACCTCCGGTTGGTCGCTGTGGGCAAGTCCCGAGGGTTCCACTGTGTGCTTCGTTCTTCCGCTGCTGCAATATTCTGATTTCGGCCTAATCGGCCCATGTGTAAGTTTACTATATTATTTATGCTTCCGTGCGATATGTATTTGATATTCATTTCGAAGCTGTGAGCACTATCTACTGATCCAGGGAATAGTGCAATAAATCACAGAGGATTCCGGATGTAAAACTGGGTCCGGCAGGCATGGTATCAGAGCATATTGACTGCAGGTCGTGACCTAGTTAGCCTGGCCGTTAGTTTCATGACTAGAATTATTTCTTCTATACCTAATTGCAAAAATATAAGAGTATTGCTCAATCTCTTCCCTCCTAGATGATTCTCTCTCATCTATATGCTGCCTCAGCCAATTTACTCCAAGAACTCTCTTACCCCGAAGTCAAAATGATGAAAGTCCAGTACTCTGTTTATAAACTCTCTTTGAAAACCTATTTTAGAGTTAGAAACCATGATGTTTTAATTTAAGACTTGATTTCAAAAATTGTTTATCCTTGGAGGACCGATTATCCAATTATTTACAAACCCAGTTTCAAACTCATTTTATCAAGACTGGAACTTCCAAGGAAATTCCTGTAAGCTCAACTGCTTACCTAAAACTTATTCAAAAATTTATCTTGGTTTCCCAAATAGTTCAAAACAAAATGATCTCCCGAAAGCTTTCCTCAACGAAGACCTTGTCTTTCAAAACAATAGATCCTAAGGGTTAACCTTGGGGTGTTACTTTCGAAAGAGTATGTTGGTAAAAACTATTTCCTATGTTTGGTTTTGTCACCCCTAGTTAAAAGGAAAATCTTCATTTTGCCACAAAGTTTCATTTGAAATAATAGTATTAATAATGATAACTCAGAAATAAGTATTGATATCAACCGAAATACCCCAAACACTTTCCTCTTCTGTCTATTGATCAAACAGGAAATTTTTGATCCTCTTCTCGTACCTTACTTCCAAAAATTTAAGGTTAGGAACGTCGACAATGTTCGTGAAGATAAGAGGGTCCTATTTTAAATAGGCTATGCAGATGAACCCTGTACTCTCTTTTGCGTGCTCCCCTGAATAGACGTTGTGTTATCATAAGATTTCACTTTGGCCCTGTGCACTGCCCTCTTGCCCTCGGGTGTCCTAATTCGCAGTCACGGGAAAAGATTGTTTCCAAAAATTGGTATGATTCTATATTGCCCCAGTTATTCGGGGCATAATCTTTTAAAATTTGAATGGGTTAGATCACCTTATCCCCACGACTAAATCCTCACCTCATGCTATTCCCTCTCGTCCTGTTGCTACAAACCCAGTCAGATCTACCGAAGCAAAGTGATAGCTAGCCAAAGCTAAGGCAATCAAGGACAAGTGAAGCCTTCACCGCTTTCCAACTAAAAGCCTCATCCGACACAAAGACCAAGACTCTGCCCTGCTAACATTCTCTCCATACCCACCTGGAAGACCCATAGATCAAATTGCCTCCAAGTAAATCCAACGGCAAGCAGTACGTCGACGTTGTGAAGAGAGAAGACATTACGCATACCAATGCTCTGTGAACTACTCCAACTACGAAGATGACCATCAACATGGAGAATGCCCTGTCAACTGGGTCACATGTTTTCTCGGTGGAAGACAAGACCCCTAACCGGAAGATCGCCTTCAAACCCTGTTGCCGACCAAGCAGCTGAAGTGCTACGGATGAGTCTCCAACTCACCCTAGGACTCATCATACCTGGAGCTAGAAGAGGCGAATAATGATTAGTGGCATTCATTTTAAGGGGGGTAGCACTATGAGACAGAGCTGCCAAAAGAACTACTGCAACGTATAATTGCAGCTGCAACCACCTGGACTTACAGCCCACCAGACCAATACCAGATATTTCAAGGCCTAAAATTCTTCTGGTGATGAGGACTACAAGACATACCTTTAGCTAAAATCGTCGTGCTTGGCGAAAGCTAAAGACTAAGAACGGGATCCCAGTAGAAGGGAAGGACCACCATATAGATATACCCATCGTCACCTCTACATTCCCAAGGCCCTCTAGCACTACAGGACAAAAATGTCGAAGAGCTACTGCTACGTATGTTTTGGAGGTACAACAACCTGGACTCGGAGCTAGTCAGACCAGTACAAGAAAATTTCGAGGCTAGAAATTGTATGGTAGTCGTAACTACGAGCCACACCTAAAGTCCAATCCCCATGTTCGACAAAACCAAAGAATAGGAATGTGATTACAGTAAGGACAAAAGACCACCATCCTCGTGCCGGCATCCCTCAGACCATCTGCTCCCTAGGGCATAGGCCAATAGTACGAATTCTGTGACTATCACCTACCCAATAGACGATGCGACCACTCCACTCTACCAAGACAAAGAAATGACGAAGTCAACAAGCAAGCCTCCCGGAGTTTACGACCTATCTCGGAAAACAAGGTTTCTCTCTTCCCTTTTGGCTTCTCCAAGTTCTAACCCTTATCGTGCAGATTTCCACCTCTCCGTGAAGCTGAAGAGTTAAACATCAGATGACCCCTAGAAACCTATTGCTAGCCTTAACTAAAGTAATCCCACCTGCTTTCTTTCTATTCTACCGAAATCTCGGGGTCGAGATTCATTTAAGGGGGGGGGTAGATTTGTAACATCCCAAAATTTGGTTACTTCAAAAACTTGGAATTTTAAAATCTTTTCCTGCATATTGTTGGTATTTAAATTTCTTTTGAATATTTGGCTAAAATCTTTTTGAGATTTATGGCACACAAATTAAATATCAGAGTGTAACCCCAAATACAAATAATAGAAAAATAAAATTTTATATACGAATCTGAAAAGATGATCCATCATAAGGAGGGAGAAATTTGAATTACAATATAAAGTCTCATCTTGCAAATAATGACATAAGTAGCAATAAAAGTGGATGATTAAATGCAAACCCCTAGACAAAGATATATACAACTGTGCAAGGAAAGGTTTAGCAATACAGGAAATAAAATATATACATATATATATGCAAAAATAGAGAGCAATAATCTAAAATGTGAAACAGCAATTTAAATTAAAAGTCCAAATTTTAAGTGTTGCTTGAAGCTTTTATTTTCCTTATCATTTTATTTTTTTTCCTCCCCTCTCTCCTCCATGTGGGCCTCTCCTTTTCTTTTCTTCTTTTCCCTCCTCCCCTTTTTCTTTCTCTCGCCTGGGCCCCATTGTAGCGCCTCCCCTTCTTCTCTTTCCCCGAGCGTCCGGACCCCCCTCTCCTCTTCTCTCCCCAGCGCCGCCGGACCCCTTTTGCCATCCTCTGCTCTGTCCCGACCGGGCGCGCGACACGGCCCTGGTCTTAGCCCTCGGATTCATGGGTGCCCGCCGCCTGTGGTCACCGCGACGCCGCCGCCCATGTCGCCCGACCGCTCGGCATGCTCCCGGCCTCACCACGGTCCAGCTGCGCCCGTGAGCCATAAAACCTACACCTCCATCCATCTTCATCATTGCGACTCCCTCGCCTCCCGCCGAGTGCAATCGTCCCCGACCCACTCACACGCCGTCGAGCCCGCCTTCTCCCCAACTCCGTGAGCCAATCCGATGACCTGGGCCTTTAGGGTCCGATTGCCGCGCCTACACCATCTCCGGATCGCCGCAAACTCATCCCCGGCCTCACCTAAGCTTCCCCTTGCCCGTACCTTGCCGGCACCGTGCTCCTTCTCCGCTCGCCGCCGCCGCACGCTGCCGGCTCGCCGTGGTCCCCCTCCAGCTCGGCCATTTCTATGGGGAGCATCCCCTTTACTCCCTGATGCTCCCACACCCGCCCAATTTCCTCCCCATCCTTCCGATCCCGGCGCCCACTCCACCCTCCCGCCGGCCCAAGCGCCTGACCGCTAGCCCTCCACACACAAGCACCCGGACCCGCCGACGCTCCCAAGCTTCACCGACCGTGGGCAACCCATTTCGGTGGATCCCGAACCTCTCGGCCACCCCGCCGCCGCCACCGCCTTCATCGGCCTCGGCCTCCTCGCTCGACCACCTCCGCCACATACCTTAAGGGTATTAGCGTATATATGGTAGGCAAAGCCTCGAAGACCACTTGGTTAGCGCGCCGATTCTCTCTTCCCCGGCTCCCTCGGCGCTCGAGCCCCGCTCACGCTGCGTTGAGGTTGAGCCATTCTTTTATTCGCACGGTGACGGTGGGCCCCACTGTCGGCCGACCCCTGGCGTCCGGTGACGGCCGAGCCTCGCTTGGTGGCGAAGGGGAAGAGAGGCGAGGCAGCAGTGCCCCGCTGTCGGCGCCGCGTGGAGAAAGCGCGCCACGGGCCCAGCGTGTCGGCCCGTGTGGCGTCCGGTGACATTGGGCCCCACATGTCAGATTTTAGTAATTTTTAGATTTTATTAAACCGAAAGGTTTTAAATGAGTATAGCTTATTCATTTTAACTCCAAATTGAATGAAACAAATTTCTAAATTTATTTAAATTCAAGATCTATCCAGTGGAACCAAAATTATAATTTTTGAAGCTCATTTAAAATTAGAAAATAATTTAGAGTAGCTAATAAAATTTAAATTGGATGCAAAATGGATTATGGGATAAGTAAAATGGAATTAATTGTCATAAAAGATTAATGTGCCCTTAGTGTTTGTTTTAAAAATGTAAATTCGTTAAAAGCATTAATAAAGAACAATGGTGTTTGGTAAAATGCCCAAATTTAGTGTAGGTACCTTTAATTGTAAAAGTAGAAGAGCTAATAAAAGTTAACTAAAGATATAAATAAGGATGTTTAAAAATTAAATTTTTATTAGAGCATGTAAGATTAAATTAATGTGATTTTAATAACTATCCAAAAGATTAAATGTTAATAATGAAAAGAGACTTTTGTTAAAATGTCTAAGTTTAATAAATGTACCTTTAAGCTGAAAAATAGAATATAAGCAATTAACAATTGTCATACTATCAGTAGATCCTGGTGAATAAATTTAGAACTGGAGAATAAAGTTAAGCCTAATAATAACTGAGGTGTAGATAAAATAATAATGAGGCCATTAAATAAATCCTAATGTTAGGTCTACCAATAATAAACATAAATCCAAATAATAAAACTAAATTGAGTTCATTCGGTTTATTTGGATCTTTGAGTTATTTGCAATTATTTGGATTCAGTTGCTTATACGTAAATAGAATCGGAAGTCGTGAAGATTCAACGAATAAAGCGTGGACAAGAAGCGAAGTGAAGATAAAGACCGGAAGCTCCAGAGAGGGCATTGTGTGAGCTCAAGACCATGATAAACCGCGTCGGTGTAAATACTTTGATCATATTGAACCTACTTTTCTGCAAATTACTTTCATTTAAATTATCAAATTGCATGCTATTATTTTATATGCAAATACATGTTTAATTTAAGATCCTAGTCATATGACTACGTTTTCCTTGACTAATATTACACCCTCTTTTGAATACTTGATTATGTGAACCTTGTCTCCATAGCAAAATTATAATAGTAACCTTTCGAAAATAAGTCCGTAACTATATGCCATGCTTAGTATTGCTTAGAAATTCACGGGCGTGAGAACGCCCAAGCATCTCTTTCAAACATGTGAGAATTTTGTTGGGCAGTCGTTGTGATGATGACTGGTATATGTTGGTATGAATATTTTATGCTCCCAAAGACCCCACATGCTTAAATATCTGGGCGGATGGTTGGAGGGTGTGAGTGTTTCAAGGGTGCCGTGATAGCACAAATTATGATAGAGTGGTGCCGTGATAGCACAAAGGGGATCGTGGTAGAACCGCCCAGATAACCATTAAGGACTGAATCTTGTGATGACCTCCTAAGGTACAACAAGTACAACCACATGCTGGCAAAGTGTAGGCAGGGCTAACTAATTTACATCAACTTAGTAAGAGTTGCGTCGGTGTGAACACAGGCGGGTAGAGGATGGCCACATCCTCCGACGTGACGGCGCAAGAGGGGGCTTCTAGAAGGGTGGTCGTACCCAGAGGAAGTGAAAACCTTAGCGGACGTAACTCTACTAGGAAAAATGCATTGTAACAGTCCTGTGATAGTCTACTCAACTGCATGGCTAAGGAATCATGTGGGGCAACGAGCAGATCTATCTCTTGTGGGTAAAGTGTACAAACTCTGTAGAGTCAAAACTATTCGAATAGCCGTGCCCACGGTCAAGGGCGGACATGGGAACTTAACTAGATATAGTTACATTTCAAAAACTTTGTGGGTGGAAATGGAAAAGTGGAGGCGAGAAAGGCCCTTATTGAGTTGTCCCGGTGTCGTCGGTGGTATGTTAGCGGCTATAACACCGAAAGGTTAAGCATATGATGCGAGACTATGGAAATGGTGGATGGAATCGGATCGTTATTACTATTGCATGTTCACATTATGTTTTGTTCAAACTGCTAAGTCTCAGGATATTTCTATGTATTATATTTCAAAAGCAAATAATGGCAATGCTTCTCCTAAACTAAAATGCCAGGAAAAACAAATAGGGTCGTAAGAAAAGAAAATGACGGTCGAGGGTAAATGCTAAACAATGCTTGGTGGATTCGTGTCGATAAGGGAATGATAGAAAGGAGTCTAGGAGAAATAAATTGGTGGAGTCTAAACAAATAGATAGGCTAGATAGATGATTTAAGTGGTTTTGAAGGATTAGAAGGGTATAAAGGTAATTGTTGGAATTAATGGGATTAATAGGACTTGATCCAGTTGGATGAATTGAATTGATGGAAATTTGGAGATATGAGAATTGTGATGTAAACTTGATTCAATCTTGGTGGAGAAATACCGATGAAATAGTTAGAGATAGATGATGGATAGTAAGGATTAAATATGGGCAGAGTAAATTACGGAATTGGATCATTAACCAAAGGGTTGAATTGTTAGGGTATTCTGATATAAATGAATTCGGTGGTTTGAAAAAAGTGATCATGTTAGAGAATCATTAGAATTCGGAAGTGGAGTTGGTGATTAGTGATTGTAAGATTGGATTATTAGGAATCCGGAATACAAGGGTATGGGTGGATCCGAATAGATATATGTTTAAAGAAAATATATGATCGGTGGATTAACTAAATGATGTCACTATTTGTTTGGAGTTTAGACGGCAATCAACATAGAAAGCGTATGTTCGGTAGATTAAATAAATGATGTCGATACGCTTGGTGGATTAAATAATTGATGTCACCCGCTGTTTGGAGTCTTAGACAGCAATTAGTAAAGAAAATATGTCTTTGGTGGATTAAGTCAATTATGGCAATCGCTGTGTGGAGTCCTGAGTTGCAACTGTAACACTAGGGTTCAATAATGATAATGCTACCACAAAAGAGAAGTTGTTGGCAAATAAAACAACCCGAGCCTTCCTTGATAAGCCTTGCATACTATTTATTTGCATTCTGTGTATTGGCTCGCGGAGCACGGTGGTTAGTGTGCTCACACCGCTCTCACAACAAATCCAGAGTCAAGGAATCAAATCCCTGCGCATCAGCAACATTACAGATCATGAGGACAAAGAAGATGAAGATGTCAAGGGCTAGGTCGCGAAACTCCGGTTGGTCGCTGTGGGCAAGTCCTGAGGGTTCCACCGTGTGCTTCGTTCTTCCGCTGCTGCAATATTTTGATTTCGGCCTAATCGGCCCATGTGTAAGTTTACTATATTATTTATGCTTCCGTGCGATATGTATTTGATATTCATTTCTGAAGCTGTGAGCACTATCTACTGATCCGGAGAATAGTGCAATAAATCACGAGGATTAGGATGTAAAATGCGGGTGCGACGGACCATGACCTCTATGACCACGTCTACGGGCACTACGACTACGACCATGACTGCGACTTCGACCACTGCCCCCTTCAACTTTGAGCACTACCCTCTTCGATTTCAACCATCGCCCTTTCAACCATTGTCCCCTTCAACCATGACCCTTCGACGTTGATCACTTCCCTCTTCTACCACGGCTTTGACGACGACCACAGATCTTCGACTTCGACCACTGCCCCCCTTAACCACTGTCCCCTTTGACCACGGCCCTTCGACGACGACTACTTCCCCTTTTGACCATGGCCCCCTTCGACCACGGCTCAAACTTTCACCAATGATCTTTGAATTTGACCATAGATCTTCGACTTCGACCACAGTCCCCTTTGACCACAACCCTTCGACGTCGACCACTTCCCCCTTCCACCATTGCCCCTTCAACCATAGCTTCGACTTCGACCATGAATCTTCGACTTCAATTACGGATCTGCGACTTTGACAACTGCCCCCTTTGACCACTATCCCCTACGACCACGACCGTTCGATGACCATGGCCCTTCGACGTTGACCACTTCCCCCTTCGACCACGGCCCTTCGACATTGACCACTTCCCCTTTCGACTACGGCCCTTCGACGTTGACCACTTCCCCTTTCGAGTACATCCCCCTTCGACTATGGATTTGATTTTGACTACGGATCTTCGACTTTGAACACTGTCCCTTTCGACCACAGCCCTTCGACGTTGACCACTTCCCCCTTCGACCACGGCCCTTCGACGTTGACCACTTCCCCTTTTGACTACAACCCCCTTCGACTATGGCTTCGACTTTGACCACGGATCTTCGACTTTGATCACTGTCCCTTTCGACCACGGCCCTTCGATGACCACTTCCCCCTTCGACCACCGTCTCCTTCGACCACAGCCCTTCGACGTCGACCACTATGCTCTTTGACCACGGCCCTTTGACATTGACCACAGCTTCTACTTCGACCACTGTCCCCGCCGACCACGGCCCTTCAAGACCACGGCCCGCCGGCGTCAACCACTTCCCCGCCGACCACCGCCGCCGACCACGGCCGTCTTGACCACGGATCACGAACGGCCACAACCCCTCAACCACGGCCCCCTTCGACCACGGCTCCGACGTCGACCACAACCCTTCGACTTCGACTGCGGATCAACTTCATCCATGGCCCTTCGACTTCGACCACTACCCCCTTCGACAACGGCTTGGACTTCGACCATGACCCTTCGACTTCGACCACTACCCTCTTTGACCACTGTCTTCTTTGACCACAGTTTGGACTTCGACCACGACCTTTCGACTTCGACCACGGCTCATCAACTTTGACCGCGGACCGACTTCGTCCATGGCCCTTCGACTTTGACCACTGCCGCCTTCGACCACTGTCCCCTTCGACCATGTCTTAGACCTCAATCATGACACTTCGACTTCGACCACGGCCGCTTTGACCACAGGTTTGACTTCGGCCACGGTCCCATTCAACCACGGCTTCAACTTCGACCATGGCCCCTCGACTTCGGCCACAGCCCCTTGACCACAGCCCCCTTCAACCACGCCACCGACTTCAACGATCAACTTGGGAGACCAAAATCGCTAGACAGCGCGACGGGCTCCGAGCGAAGAGCAGGAAGAGGTAGAGAGGCTCACCGGGTGAGTGACCGCTAGGCGATGGTGGTAGCGGGCGGCGGGTGGAGAGCCATGTGGGCTAGCATAGGAAGAGGAAGCCACCACTGCCATCGTCGAGCACCCTTCTCTCTGATCCACCAGCCGCTATCGTGGCGCCTTCTCTCCGATCCATCGGTGCATCGCCGAGCACCTTTCTCTCCGATCCACCGGCCGCTATCGCCGAACGTCGTGCCGCTGGTTGGTGGGGTGATGGGAGATGGAATTGGTTGTAGCATCGAGGAGAGGAGGAGGCACGGCACGAAACCCTTTAATTTTGCCATATACCTTTTTCATATATATATATATATATATATATAATAGTATATACAACAATTATGCTATAAAATGTCAACTTTTATGAAAATTTTTATGGAACTCACTTTGAAGTATATTATAATCATTATTAGAGTACGTAAGAAAGATAACGAGGTATAATAGTATCATTTAAGTGGGTATATGAGAAGTAGGAATATGTTGTACTTCCACCAGTATAGAACTAATTTCATATACACACAAACACACACACATATAATATTATACTCCTAGATATAGTTATTCCCACTAAATGAATTTAACAAACTCCTTTACACCTTATGATGACGATATTCTTAGCATTAACACATTCTCGTTATTGCTAATAGCTAAGAAGCCTAATGATCATGTGAACTCGCTTCTTAATGATATAATCTTGATTTAGCAGGGAATGGTATACTACCTAATTCAAGTACTTTGTTTATTCTCATATTTGAAAGGCAAGAAGCTTTGGAGATCAGACGAAGTGATGATCAAGTTCACCAACTTTGCTGCAGTGACGTGCGTGGACAGCAGGAGCGAGGGAGTGGGGCACACAGTGCAAGGAAGCATTCATGTGGTGAAGAGGATCATGTAGCACCGATTCATGCGTTTAAGCGGGAGTGAGAGTGAACGGGTCAAGCGAGCACATGCATGGAAAAGGAGGAAGAAAATGAGAAGGAAAAGAAGGGAGGCCTCAAGCATAACTGAATTCAAATTCGGATTCAAGTTTGAAATCAATTCAAAGTTGGTTCGGAATAGTCAGCAGGCCTGTTTTAAAAAGCCCATAACTTTAACAAATGGAGTCTGATTTGAGTTTTCTTGTACTTGTTGGAAAGCTTATTCCAAGTCTCATACAATGGATAAGGCTCTAGTGTTGGAAACCTTATGAATCGACCACTGTCTCCAAAACAAAGTGGCATCCGAAACTATATCTTTTCCTCTTGTGTTAGTATTGAAGTTCAAGTCTTGTTAGGTGTCCTAGGATGGTTATATAACCAAGGGGTACACCTTATGTACCAGATTGGATGTCAATTTTTTTAGATTAATCATATTCTTGATTCTAGGGTTTGAGCAAACATTATCCCCGCTAGAATTGAGAGTTCTATCTGTTTTGTTATTCCATTGTGAGAGACCATGTGAGGTCAACCCATGTGAATGATGAGTAATTGACATCGGCTTAGGGAAGTTGAGTTTGAGTTGGTTGGTTCGGACCATGTCGCTATGGGTGCAACGGGCTCGGTCGGACTTGGTCAAACTTGGTCAATAGGTTTAGGATGTTTATTACATTGATTTGTGGGTTTAGGTTTGATATAGTGTCACCGATGCTATTTACGTTTTCATGTATCGGCGGTGCTATTTGATGTGTTTCTTATGCGTGTTGGCGCGGGGCGTCGGGCGGGCCGTGGCGGACACGGTGGACGGACTAGGCGCAGTGGCGCTGAGGTTAGAACGGTTGGATGTGTCGAAGACGGCGGAGATTCGATGTGGTTGCGAGGCTTGGGCGACAAGGGGCGGAAGCTTCCGGAAGGTGCGGAGGCGAAATGGTCATTTCGCGAGGCTGCACAAGTGGGAGCGGGCTCCGTTCGGGTTTAGCCGGCGTAACGGGTGGGAGACCCGTTAGCCAGGGCTATAAATAGCAGATGAAGGGCTGCGTACCCCTTCATGCACTTGGAAAAGGATTAGGGTTTGCTTTAGTCAAAAGAGCCTTTGGAGAGGCCTTTTGCTTTAGGCTTTAGTGGTTGGAGACTAGAAGAGGGCAGCAAGGGGTGCCTCCCTCATTCAGCCCCTCCACCAAGTGTGTGTGTGTTCCTCCCAAGAACATGTGTGGTTCTTGGTGATCTTGAGGATGGAGAGGGTGAGGATGGATTGAGAGTGTTGTATCATTTCTTCTTGTTCGAATGTACATGCGTATCGGGACTCCTTGTAATCCTTCCTTTGGAATGAAAATCTGAAGTTTCTTCTCGGTTATCTTTTTGCTACGATGCTTTCTAGGCTTGATTCTTGAGATTTTCATTTCCTTGTTGATTCTTGTGTTTGAGTGGCAAAATGGGTTGCTCAAGGATGGAATTTCATTTCTAGACCCTTTGGTCATCTAATTCCAAGAGCAATTTGATCAATTTGCAAGAATCACATTTTGAGCCCTTCTTGTTCTTTCTGTAGGGTTTTGCCTCAAATCTTGATTCCCTCTTTGAGATGGCTTGATTCTTGACTTGCAGAATCCATAGGTTATTACTAACATATCTGCAAAGTTTCTTGGCCAAAGGTTCAAAGAATCATCGGGAATTTGGATTTTGGTTTTGTTGTCAATTTTTCGATCGTTCTCGAGTGCCGAGAGCAGGGAGCGGTCGACCGGCGGTGGTTGGCGGTCGACCGTGCACCTTGGCGGTCGACCGGCATCTGCCGAGCGGTCGAGCCGCCGGCGGTCGAGCCGAAGTTTGCCGGTGATCGACCGGCCCAAGGCGGAGGTCTGACCGGCATGTCTTGTGCGGTCTGACCGGCTACGTCCTGACAACGCGTATTTTGCTAGGTTTTGGTAGATCTGATCTTCGTTGTTTTCTGTGCTATTTTTCTTGGTTGCTCAAGGTTCCAGAGAGATATTGTAAACTCCATCTTAGCTCTCTATAGCTATTGTTGAGGAGTTTCCTTAAGTGGAACCTTTGAGGGGAAAATTTTAAAGTTGACATTCACCCCCCTCTGTCGCCATTTCGGTCCTTCAATTGGTATCAGAGCTGGTTAGCTCTTCCTCATAGATCTTAACCGGTCTCAAGAGCCATGGCGACGGATAAGTACTCGACCAAGCTGCCCGTTTTCGATGGCGTCGATTACCCCTTCTGGAAAAGCCGAGTGGAGACATACATCCAAGCCCAGGGGTATGCCATCTGGCGTAAGGTCATGGTCCGATTTGTTGTTCCTGCCGATGAGAACATCAATGCCGAGAACATGGCTGATGTTGAGGCGAATGCTAAGGCAAGGAACATCATTATTCAGGGCCTGAGTCGTAGTGAGTTTGACCGCATCTCTCATCTTATGCGCTTTCGATATCCGGGAGACCCTCGATGCATACCATGAGGGCACCACCAGATTAAGGCGATGAGACAGACGATTCAAGCGAGATTACAACAAGTTTGAAATGCTGTTGGTGAGTCCCTTGATGAGTGCTGCGCGGTTTCGAAGATCTTGAGCAATCTCCGAGCCGTCGGTCTCACATACTCCGACTCGGATAACGCTCGATGATACTTTCGCACTCG
Organism: Bonia amplexicaulis; assembly: GCA_036346245.1. Taxonomy (NCBI): domain Eukaryota; kingdom Viridiplantae; phylum Streptophyta; class Magnoliopsida; order Poales; family Poaceae; genus Bonia; species Bonia amplexicaulis. The sequence continues at coordinate 8,708,667 of CM070744.1, read as the reverse complement.
ACCTTGGTGCAGGAGATGAAGGTGGCGCCATCAAGGACACCACCGACCTCTCGACTTTGACACTTGACGCGCTGTACTCGCGCCTAAAGATGCACGAGATCGACATTGTCTCTCGTAAGTCGAAGTCTCAGTCGATGGCTCTAGTCACCGATCCCAGTTCGGCTTTTGGCGTTTCTGCCGATTCACTTGGTGGGTTCTCCCTAGCTGCTCTCGTGATGTAAGCGATGATCGGTTAGAGCGGCTAGAGGATGAACAATGGCCCTTCTAGCTCGGAAGTTCTCCCATGCTTACAAGAGGAGGAGGACAGAAGAGAGCGGACCGATTATCTACTTGAATGTGGTGGCCCCAACTACATTGAGCGAACCGCCCAAAGCGGAGAAGGAAAGGCGACTTTGGCGGTTCGAGCAAGAACGACTACACCGACATGAACCGCAACAAGAAGACTCCAGTACATCCACAAGGCAAGAAGAAGTTCCGCGACTTCGGGAAGGCCAAGAAGCTGTTTCACCACGTCCTCACCGCGTTCGACGAGCTCGACCTCAGTGAGGTGGAGGGATGGAGCGACGACGATGGGACGGGTGATCAAGACCCCAAGAGCGGCGACGACTTCTCTGGCATGTGCTTCATGGCCCTCGAGGGCGAACTAAGCGACAGCGAGCTGTACTCCGACTCGGACGAGGTATGCCCCACCTATGACCAGCTCAATCATGCTTTTCTTAAGCTAGGTGGATTTCATGCTAGAGCTAAGGCCAGGTGTACTGAGTTAGAGAAGGAAGTAGCTAGATTGTCATGGGAGCTTACTTCACTTATATCTGCTCCCTCCCGTGACGAATGTGATACATGCCCTGCTTTGATTGGTGATATGGAGAAGCTAAGGACTTCCTATGATAGTGTGACCTCTGAGCTAGATATTCTTAAGGTGGAGAATGTTAGTCTGCTTGCTGAACTAGAAATGACTAGGATTGTTTTCCTTCATCTCTTGTTGAGACTACTTCTTGCACCTCATGTGAGGATAAGGACAATGCTTTTAGAGGTCTTTACACTATGCTTCTCGATCTGCCCGAGATTTGTGAAAGTTGTAATAACTTGAAGATGAACCAAAAATAGACAGATCATAAAATTGCAGAATTACAAGCTTTTCTACTTGAGCCTATTGCTTCATGTGTGAATTGTCCTAAACTGACTGCTGAGCTTGAATCTGTTTCCAAACAGTTTCAAGATATGATTGACAATAATAAGAAAATAACCCAGTATGCTTCTAAGGACCCTGTTAGCTCACCATGCAAAAACTGTAACAAACTAAAATCTGACTTGATTGCATTAGATGAAAAATATGTGAAGCTAACTAAGGACCTACTAGAGAAACCACCTTCAGCTTGTAATGTGACTGTGGAGAAGGGGAAGAAGCCCCAGGATAAGGGTGAGACGCCTAGAGACGCGAACCAACCTGCTGGTAGTAGGAATGTGCCCCCAGAGTCGGTTGTGCGTGCACAAGCCATTCTTTCTCTCTTGTTGGTTCTTCTTACGCTCCCTTACCTTCTGCTCTCTCTTCTTACTTTGCTCTTCTTGTGCCTCTTTGTTTCGGGAGTGTCGGTACCTTATGAACACTCTCGAGAGATTTGTAGGGGGCAAGAAGAATCTTAATCTTATTCTAGACCAATGAAAGATTTGCAAATTCAATCAAGGTCTAGGATATGATTTTCGAGAGGACAGAAGGAAGCATCCGCCTGCCGTGCTCAGACCCATAGCACCAGCTGTGATCGAGACTAAGCCCAGGACGGAGAAAGTCAAATTCAAATCAGCGGGCTTTGTCCAAGGGATCTCTGACAGTAAGGTAATTTCACCTGCAGCTTCAACCTCTCAGAAGGCGAAGCCCCATCATGCTATACGCTTCTCGAGCGGTATCATTGCACCTTCGTCGAAGGATGGACATGTGATTGATCGATGCTTGAGCACGCGGGATCGCGTAGAGACCGTGTTGAGTCTCTTAGGCATATTCGTGGTCAGCCCGGACCTTGAGTGCACCTAAGACCAACATGAGGTCTAGGCTTGCTCTTGTTGGTGGATTTGGGCGGCATCGAGGACTCGGTTCTTCCGAGTTTTCGGTTTTCGTCCTCATCTTGCGCCCTGGTCGTGACTTCCGCCGTCACGAGGGTAGATCTCGTTTCCATCGAGATAGCTACCCGCGGTGTGATCAGCGTGTTGCCGGTGCTCGACTCGCTCGCCCGTGTGATCGGACCCAAGACAATGACTTCAGATCTGCACACGACCTTACGCTTCTTTGGGTGACGAGGCGTGGGGTAGATAGAGGTTAGTCGTGCTTGACTACTTGTCTACTCGACGTGTTACTCGATGGGTGCCAAAATCACTCTTGATTTACCTCGATGCGAGACTTTACTCTGTTTGACTCAGTTCAAGGCGGGGAAGGAAAGGTTTGGCTCGTAGACTCGGGTGTTCACGACACATGACCGAAGACTCTCGTTGGTTTTCTTCCCTTGCCCGTGCTCCAGGTGATGAGACGATCACCTTCGGAGATGCTTCTTCTGAGCGCGTCATCGCCAAAGGTACAATGCGCATTAATGATTCATTTATTTTGAGAGATGTTGCTTTGGTTAGTAAGCTGCAGTATAATTTGCTTTCCGTTTCTCGACCACCGATGGCGACTTTGAGGTGAGCTTTAAGAAAACAATTGCAAAATTCTTGATTCTTGGTAGTCCGGTTTATGGATTTCTCGTTTTGGGAGGATCTTCGTGCTGATTTTTCTCGGTCTTGGTGATCCTCTCCGTTGTTTGGTTGCTTCGAGTCCGTGACCTTTCCTTCGGCATAGGAGACTTGGTCATATTGGTTTGATCATTTGACCCGAGTTAGCGCCACGACCTCATTCGTGGTTTGCGAAACTCAAGATGGTCAAAGATCTAGTTTGTGCTCCTTGCCGACACGGCAAGATGGTTGCCGCTTCCCATCCTCCGGTCCACGATTACTATGACCGATGCACGGACATTTGCTCCACATGGACACAGTTGGACCGGCTCGAGTGCGATCTACAAGTGGGAAGTGGTATGTCCTTGTCGTGGTCGATGACTTCGAGGTACTCTTGGGTGTTTTCTTAGCCTCGAAGGATGAGGCGTTTACACATTTCGAGGTGCATTTAGTAGGCTTTCGTTGAGCTTCCGGGTGCCTTACGAGCGATCCGCATGACAACGGCACGGAGTTCAAGAATTCCTACTTTGAGAGTTTCTGCGATGAGGCGGTGTAGAGCACCGTTCTCTTCTCCGCACGTCCACGCGAGAATGGCGTCATGGAGAGGAAGAACCGTACCTTGGTCGAGATGGCGGGGCGATGCTCGATGAATATTCTACATCGGAAGTTTTGGGTGAGGCTATAGCCACCGCGTGCCATGTTTGACGAGTTTTCTTAGGGCACACTTGCACTTCTTATGGTGAGATATGGGCGAAAGCCCAGCATCTCTCATTTTCGCGTGTTTGGTTGCAAGTTCTTTATCTTGAAGTCTGGGAACCTAGACAAGTTCGAGTCACGCTCTTGTGATGGGATCTTTCTAGGCTACTCGACTTCTTGGCGGGCTTATAGGTGCAGGCTGCGAGTCTAGCAAAATGGTAGAAACCTATGAGGTGACCTTCGACGAGGCCAGTCCGGGGACTAGGCCCGATATCTTAGGTTTCTTAGAGCAGTTCGAGACCATCTTTGTGGATGATGAGGACAATGGAGATGAGAGTTGTCTACCTGATCCAGTCCCTCATCCACCCCTTGAGATGCCGTCTTCCACCGCACCTCGAGGCGATCAGCTCATGCCTTCTGCTTCCTCTGGAGCTAGTGGCTCTGTTCCTACCTCGTCAGCTCACGAGGTAGAGGCCACTTCTTCATCTCATCCTGGACCTCCTAGACATATCCGAGCTCATCCTTACGGCGGATGATTGGAGACCTCTTTGAGCGAGTCACACGCTCAAAGTCTGGCATGTCACTCTTCTGTCTCCACTCTGCTTTCGTTGCCTCATTTGAGCCCAAAGACATTTGTCATGCTCTATCTGACGAGTCTTGGGTAAATGCCATGCATGAGGAGTTAGAAAATTTCGAGAGAAACAAGGTCTGGACGCTTGTTGAGCCCCCTCGAGGTCACAATGTCATTGAGACCAAGTGGGTGTTCAAGAACAAGCAGAATAAGGAGGGGTTAGTCATTCGAAACAAGGCTAGACTGGTAGCTCAGGGCTTCTCTCAGGTCAAGGGTCTTGACTTTGAGGAGACTTTTGCCCCTGTAGCTAGACTTGAGGCCATTAGAATTCTGCTTGCCTTTGCAGCTTCTAAGGGTTTCAAGCTTTACCAGATGGATGTCAAGAGTGCCTTTCTCAATAGGTTTATTGAGGAAGAAGTTTATGTTAGACAGCCTCCAGGTTTCGAGAACCCCAAATACCCAAACTATGTCTACAAGCTTTTCAAAGCATTGTATGGACTTAAGCAAGCCCCTAGAGCTTGGTATGAGAGGCTTAAGTCCTATTTGTTGAGTCATGGTTTTGAGATGGGTAAGGTGGACAAGACCTTGTTCATTAATAGGCATGGCACCGACTTTACGCTCGTCGGTTATGTCGATGACATTATCTTTGGCTGGTCTTCTCATGCTCTAGTTTCACAGTTCTCATATGTCATGAGCACCAAGTTTGAGATGAGCATGATGGGTGAGTTGACATTCTTCCTTGGCTTCCAAATCAAGCGAGACTCGGAGGGTACCTTCACGCATCAAGGCAAGTACACTCGTGACCTCACGAGGCGCCGATATGAGTGATGGTAAGCTGTGTCAACCCCGATGGCTTCTGACCTCTCTTGACCCAGATGAGGATGGCGAGCGAGTTGATCGAAGGAGTTTCGCGGCATGATTGGCTCCTCTTGTACCTCACGCCTCGAGACCGGACATACACTTCTCTGTGTCTTTGTGCTCGGTTTGAGGCTTCTCCTCGCGTATCTCACCGTCAGGTGGTGAAGCGCATCTTTCGGTACCTTCAAGCTACCATTGACTATGGTATCTGGTACTCTTCCTCCTCCTGTCTTTCCTTGAGAGCCTATTCGGATGCAGACTTTGCTGGCTGTAGGATAGATAGGAAGAGCACTTCGGGCACCTGCCAATTCATTGGCACTTCTCTCGTTTCCTGGTCCTCTAGGAAGCAGTCCGGTGTTGCATAGTCCACCGAAGAGGCCGAGTGCGTTCTTGCCGCCGATTCTTTGCAGACTAGGTACTTTGGATGGCGTCGACCTTGCGGAACTTTGGGTTAGCTATAGCGGTGTTCCACTCTTTGTGATAACATACGCAATTAACTTTGCTAAGAACCCAGTGCAGCATTCTCGGACCAAGCATATTGAGCTATCCTTTTATGATCTTTGCCATGTCAAATAGGCTGAGTTGAGCGTTGAATCTCCATTGAGCCTTAGATTGAGCTATTTTTAGTCTCTTGATAATGCATAGGCTTGTACAATCATTTTAAAAGCAAAAAGATCTCTTTTGTGCGAAAAAACTGATCTCACCAATTCTTTCTCATGAGACAGCTTGTCATTGCACTAGGCATGAACTCAGGGGGAGTTTTGGATGACCAAGATCATTTCCTTAAGCTTCTCGCTTGAAATAATCGCATAAGGCTTGAGATCTAGCACAAGACTTAACAACAAATCTGGTTGGAAACGATCATAAGTTTCAAAAGAAAAATATGTCATTTGTGCTCAAATTGCTTAAATTACAAAAGAACCAAGTACTTGAACCAATGTTTTATTCTTAAGCATAATAGCACTCTATTTGGACTCAATTTTAGCTTCTTGGTTCCGCTTAGCTTATTGACATGGCTTGCACCATTCTTGGATATCTCTAGCTAGACTTTGCTCCTTGATGACTTAATTTGTTCACAAATTGCACTATATTTTAGATTGTCATCTCTTTGGTTTAGCTAGCATATACATATCTTGTCATGATCTAGATAGCTTCTTATTGAGTAATGGCTTGATGTAAACTAATATGGTCATTTTGGATAATTCTCATGGCTCTGAAATACTTAGAATAAACAAACTTCACCATTTTATCCATTTTCATGACTTTTTCTCCTTCTTGCATTCTTGATGCGTTTATTGCCAAAGGGGAGAATAGTGGTAGAAAAGCCACTTTGGGAGCTTTGAGGAAAACTTGTTCTTTCTTTTGCTCCTTCTGTCGACATGGTCATTAGCTTTATTTCCTTCTTTGGACCATGTTGGATTCTTCAAACTCAACTTCATATGCTTTTTCTGTGTTTGTCAATATACTCATCAAGGGGGAGATTGAGAGACCATGTGAGGTCAACCCATGTGAATGATGAGTAATTGACATCGGCTTAGCGAAGTCGAGTTTGAGTTGGTTGGTTCGGACCATGTCGTTGCGGGGTGCAACGGGCTCGGTCGGACTTGGTCAAACCTGGTCAATAGGTTTAGGATGTTTATTCTGTTGATTTGACGGGTTTAGGCTTGATATAGTGTCACTGATGCTATTTACGCTTTCATGTATCGGCGGTGCTATTTGATGTGTTTCTTATCCGTGTTGGTGCGGGGCGAGGCGAGTCGTGGCGAGACACGGTGGACGGACTAGGCGCGGTGGCGAGGTCGAACGGTTGGATGTGTCAAGCGGCGGAGATTCGATGTGGTTGCGAGGCTTGGGCGACAAGGAGCGCGGAAGCTTCCGGAAGGTGCGGGAGGCGAAATGGTCATTCGCGAGGTGCACAAGTGGGAGCGGGCTCCGTTCGGGTTTAGCTGGCGTAACGGGTGGGAGACCCGTTAGCCAGGGCTATAAATAGTAGATGAAGGGCTACGTACCCCTTCATGCACTTGGAAAAGGATTAGGGTTTACTTTAGTCAAAAGAGCCTTTGAGAGGCCTTTGCTTTAGGCTTTAGTGGTTGGAGACTAGAAGAGGGCAGCAAGGGTGCCTCCTCATTCAGCCCCTCCACCAAGTGTGTGTGGTCCTCCCAAGAACATGTGTGGTTCTTGGTGATCTTGAGATGGAGAGGCGAGGATGGATTGAGAGTGTTGTATCATTTCTTCTTGTTCGAATGTACATGCGTATCGGGACTCCTTGTAATCCTTCCTTTGGAATGAAAATCTGAAGTTTCTTGGCTCTTGATTCCCTCTTTGAGATGGCTTGATTCTTGACTTGCAGAATCCATAGGTTATTACTAACATATCTGCAAAGTTTCTTGGCCAAAGGATCAAATAATCATCGGGAATTTGGATTTTGGTTTTCGGCTGTCTGAATTTTTCAGACTGTTCTCGGGGTGCCAGGAACAGGGGAGCGGTCTGACCGGCCAGTGGTTGGCGGTCTGACCGGTGCACCCTTGGCGGTCAGACCGGCATCTGTCGAGCGGTCAGACCGGCCGGCGGTCGAGCCAGGAAGTTTGCAGTGATCGACCGGCATGTCTTGTGTCGATCCGCCACGCCCGTCTGACAGCGTATTTTGCTAGGTTTTGGTAGATCTGATCTTCGTTGTTTTCTGTGCTGTTTTTCTTGGTTGCTCAAGATTCCAAAGAGATATTGTAAACTCCATTGTAGCTCTCTATAGCTATTGTTGAGGAGTTTCCTTAAGTGGAACCTTTGAGGGGAAAATTTTTAAAGTTGACATTCACCTCCCCTCTGTCGCCATTTCGGTCCTTCACATTGTTCTTGTGATTTCCTTGTGAATTACATGTGCACGTCTACTTCTTTGTGTAGAAAATGGATAAGGATCAAAGCATGTTGTTGGGCAAATTCAAACATCATAAGTTTTGGTTAATCATACCGTTGTTAGTAGCAACACTATTCATCGGGTTTCATGGGTCCTTTGGTGTTAGCCACACTAGTTATCAAGCTATCATCCTCAAAAACAATCCGACGTTGTGAAGATTAGACACCCCGTATCACGTTAGATGTACTCATATATTAATTGTAAGATGCTTCAGTACCAACAACACGAAGAAATTGCAAGCGAGTACATGGTTTTTGACATATTTTACTAATACCTTCATATTCGTATATGAAAAGGAGTATGTTTAAACAACTATACACACCACCTTAAACAAGTATACATTGCACCTAGATAATTTTATATACTCATAAACTACATGTGCATACCATCCGTTGTGCAAGATACTTCTTCCTTAACGAGACATAACAAAAGGAGTACTTACACTAGGGAGAATATATATACACACATATCACGAAAATATATTTTGAATATATATATATATATACACGTATACACGTATATATGTATATATATAGATATATACATATATACATATATGTATATACATATATACATATACATATATATGTATATGTGTATACGTGTATATGTGTGTGTGTATATATATATATATATATATATATATATATATATATGAAAAATGCATTATACTTCTAGGTGTAGTTACTTCCACCCATAATAAACCACATAAATGAACTTAACATACTTATTTATCTCCTTAAGTATACTCCTTTCGAACTCGAGATGGTTCCCATACCCTTGCTGACTTTGATAACCCATTAAAATCAAGGAAAATATAAGAAAATCTACAAACATTTAGCGCACACTCTTGAACAAAAGCTTATCGTAAAAAATTTACATTGGGAAAAGTTGGGGAAGACTGAAAATTTTTTACAAGTAACACAAAACAACAAAAAAAAGTTTTTAAATCACATAACCAAATGTACACCACAAAACATTCTATCTTCCTCAACTTCTATGTAACATTCTGTCGACGCAGTCTCCAATCTTCTGGGTTCAATCTCCGGGCTTAGCCACCAGTTTGTTTTTGGAAAGAAGGGTTATGTGAATAACAATGCAATCTGCACGTGATTACTATTATATTTTCTCGAGAAGTTTTAAAACTTCACTAGAAACATTATATGCTACTTGTTTTCCCTTAGTGCTTGCAAATGTTTTGGCTGGAATAAAATGGATTTCACGTCTAATCTTGACTTGTCATCATGCCTCATTTTTGTTAGTGGAGCGTAGCATGCATGAATGAGTCAGTGAGCGCGTTGTTGACAAGTTCTTAGATGCTACATCCAAGGATCTGCACGCGCCTATGAAACAAACCAAAATCTTGCAAAACTTTGAACTTTATTGAATTCTTGTTCAAATCCAGTTTCCATCTCATATTTGGCAACCTTCCTAAGACTATGCTTTTCTTTTCTGGCCAGTCTGTTTTCTCTCCTGGCCGGTGCCTTTTCTCCTTCCTGCCACCCCTCTGATCATCAGTGCCATACTGGCCACGCCGCGCCACAATCCTCCCTCGCCATTCACACCACTTCCCCGATGTTGCCAGCACTTCTCCCATGTGTCAACGTTCTGCACTCCTTGTACTGTCCGTGCCCTATATCGTTTCTTGTGCCGTGCAGGTCCAGTCATCGCCGCAATTGCGCTCATCTCCTGGTTGACGTGCGCCTCCCCATCGTATTCTCCTTGCGTCACTCCTCGCAGGCCATCAACATCGTTGTCCTTCCCACGTCACCTTGCCTGCGCTCTCGCCTCGCCGACTGTGCCTCAAAGCCACATTACTCTCCATGCACCAACGCCGCTCCACTTTGGCCACTGCTCCCACCGCCTCACGATGACTTTAAAGCTCAAGTGGTCATCGGGAAGGCTTCTTGCAACCCTCATTTGCAAAAGCCACTAACCCTTTTCGCCAGAAATCAACCACATCACCGCCCGTGACCCCCTATACCGGTAAGGCTTTACTGCCAATTTTGCATTTCATTCCATGCCAGTGCAATTCTTTGTGGCCATAGCATCTTAAGACCTCCCTGAACTCATAGCCATCATCTCCATACTCTCCCCTAGCCTAGGCTCCACCGCTGCCGTGGACTTTCGCCAGACGAAATATCCTCTCTATGGATAGCCTCACACAAAACCCTAGAACCCCATACACCACTTCCATCACCTCTCCCATATGCCCGAGATGCTTAAATTGCCATTCCCCTCGCTGACTAGCCCCCACACTACCGCAATCAAGCTTCCTTGAGCTAGTAAGGCCGTTAGGCCAATCCTTTGCTTCCGACCATAACTTCCTAATTGCTCGCCACCATAGTATCCTTGGACCGCACCGAACCCAAAGCCACCCTAACTGGACCAGTCCCTAAACCCTATCATGGTCGCACTGTGAGCCACCACCAGCTGAACCACCCTTACATGGATAGCACACTTGAGCCCACCCAAACTCACTCCACCACCACCATGTAGTTTCCTATGCGCTATAGATGGTTAAAATGACCTTACCCTCACCAGAAAGTTGTCGAGGTAACCCCTTGCCATGGTAGAACCCGCAGCGCCTCCTCTCCCCGTCGACCACAACCACCTATTTTCGAGTCCTCCCAAGCTGAAAAATGGAACCACCGAAGAGAAGAAGCCAGAGGTAGAAGATAGAGCTAGGGCTGGCGTCGTGGCCCAATCTTGGCCATCCATGTGTCGCCCATCGGTGAGCAAGTGCGTGTGCAGGTGGGCCTTAACCATATGTTTTGGGCGAGTGGTCATTAACCGGTGAATTCGGTTTAAACTGCATGGGCCAAACACTGTTCACAAAAGGCTGGGCCCACTTCTGTTCATTACTGTAGCAACACTATTCATTCGAGGCCCAAAAATCAATGATACCTCCTTTTGACTGTTTCGACCCCGTGAGTTCATTTTCGACTTTCGTTCCGCCAACCCAAGTCCCAACAAAACCCAAATCTATACTATTCCAAAACCAATCTGCCACCATATATCCGCTTATTACTATTCGTCCCAAAAATCTATCCGACATACTTACAACCATTTCGACCATCTTAAATCCACCTAGCTCATATCCAACTCCGATCAACCAAACCATGAATCACCTAAATCTTGACCAAGCAAACATGAATCCTTGCATCTTTTGTTTATTTTATTGTATTTTGTTCCCAGCTTGCATTTTGCAAAGCAGGAACTTATTTGAATTTGTTCTTTTATGTTAGATATGGATTGCATCAGCTGGTCAATGAAAGAACTACAGGAGATATCAAGCAATTGATATAAACTGGAAGACTACAGTAAAATAATCGGACTATGGATAAAGAGGCAAGTCACATGTTTTTGATCTTATTGATTTCCATGATATTTAAATTATTTAATTACAATATTTTCATTACTATTATTTATGCAATATAATTTAGTTAAAATAAATATTTAGAATGACATGTAAATTAGTTATATTTTACCACTGAAACATGCCCTATTTAATTTGATGTCGTATTCACCTTGACAACCTTAGGAATATTTAAATTACTATATAAATATTTATATAATTGTTTATCCAAAATTTTGTACTACTAAGTGACTTAGCATTTTGCCGGTAGATTTATTTAAAATGTTCTAGGGTAAGGATGCAACGTGGAAAGCCACTAGCTGTTGGAGTCCACGACCTTACCCTATGGAGGAGGCATAAGTAGAGTGGTGGTAGCGTTGTAGAGCACTAAGGATCTAGATTGTGGATAGATACCTCGTGGTGAAAAGTAAGAATTATAACCTTATGCAAAGTAAAGGATATAGTGATCACTCAACCATAAGTGTTGATTTGTCAACTCTGGTCTAGAATTGTTCAATTCGAATGAATCTTTACATGAGGTTTGAGTGAAGGGCATGGTATGGGAATGGTAAAACCATACTTAACAAAGGTAAGTCCTCACAAATTGGGCAGGGGCATTTCGCTTTACCCACTAGATACCGGAGTTTGTGTAGTGTATAACCTATCGGGTACAGGTTATATAAAGAATTAGGTAGTGAAAAACCTTACTTTCTCAACTCAGTCACACGCTAGCTAGAGCGTGTCTATAGTTTGATATTGAGAGTTTGAGAAATCTTGTGGGTAAAGCTGGGCAACTCTGCATGGTAAAATAAATGGTATTCGAATACGCTGTGCTTTCGGTAAATAAAACTATGTTTAATGATGATTCAAACAGTATGGCATAAGTAGTTTTCTTTATGTTTTAATTTGAGTAAGATGAGTAATCAAGTGTTGAAACCCCAATAATTTTAATGTTTATAGACATTTACAAATAAAACTACATCCACATTCTCATTAATAAAACCAGTAGCAAGCAAATAGACTAGGATTTGCCCATGTGGCTTACTGAGTACCTAGTGTACTCAATATTGATTAATTTCATCAGAACAGGTACGGAAGAGGAAAGGATACTTCGAGATTTTGTATTAGGGTTACGACCACACTCGAGCATTCCTATGGAGATTTCTTTGGTTCTTCTTAATGTAAGTTTAGTTTAGGTTCGAATGCCCATATTGTTTCTAAAGTTGACCTTTAGCTCCTTATTTTAAACCAAATTAACTCTTTTAAATATCCGTAAGCAGGCATGATACTCCTTCTGCCCGCAACGAAACTCCTTGGCTATTGTAGGAACTACGGTAGCTCTGTTCCCAAAAACAAGGTTGTTATAAGTGGTATCAGAACTGGCTTGACTGTAGGTCATAACCCTAAGTATAGATATGTGTAACAGCCCAGCTGTTTATCTCAAATTTTCAAAAAAACATTAATTAAAAATTAATTTAACTTAAAATAAAATCAAGTGTTATTTGGTTGCTTGAATTTCTGAGATTTTACTTGCCTATTTTTTAGCTTTAGAAAAAGGCTTTTATGAAAATTAATTTAACTAAAAACATAAAATTGCTATTAAATAAAGTTATTTGTAAATTTTTGTAAAAATATTATTTCAAATTAAGTATTTTAAAGCATTTGGCTTTTATTTGGATTTTCTGTGTTTTTTGGGATTTATTTAGAGTTATCTGGATTTTATTCCAAATCCTAGAGCAATAAAAAGTATTTTAAATACTTTATGATAGCCAAAAAGAGTTCATTTTATTTTTGCCAAGCTCCCTAACATTTTATAGATTTCTTGAGAATTTTTTGGAATTAAAAATCAATTTTAAACATCAAAAAGGTATTTTATAGAATTTATAAAGGCCAATTAGAATTAAAAATATTTCTATTAAATCTAAAATATCTCCAGGAATTTTCTATAAATTGTCTGGAATTTTTAAACATTATTTACTATTTTCTAAACATTTATAACATTTTCTGGTATTTTTTGAAAAGTTAATCCGAAAATTAAATTCGGATTAATCTCAGGCTGACACGTGTCACGCTCGGATTAAATGCATCTCTCTCCCCGATCTAATCTCAACCATCCACCATAACTTACCCTTTCATCTAAATCCAACGGGCGACATTCATTCTTTTCGCCACGTGGCGTAAATCCGGCCGTTGCCCCTTCCTCCGCCGATCAGCGGGCCCCACCTGTCATGACCATCTTCAACCTCACCCTTCTTCCACCTCCGGCAGTGCGCCATTAATAGCCGTCGCCGCTAGTTTTCCTGGCCGTTCCGCTCCGAAAGCTGCAGCCTTGGGCACCCAGCCCGCATGACACCGCCGCCTTTATTGCGCCGCCCCAAGACGCATTCCCACCGCCGAGCCGGTTTGCCCCATAAAAACCGACGAGCCTGCCGCCCCATTTCCTATAAAACCCCTGTGGAAGCCTCCATCGCATCTCCTTCTCCCGCGCCTCCTCCCTCCTCGGACAGACTTCCGCCCACCGAGCCGCCGCACCATGCGCCACCGATGAGCCTCTCTCCTCCGTGCTCTGCCGCTTCTCTCCCCACCGCCCGCCTCCGGTCACCCAGAGCTCGGCTGGTAAGCCCCGAGACCGCCCGCCTCCTCTCCTCCTCTACCCTATGCCGCCGGCCATGGAGAGGCCAGTGACCCTCGGCTCCGGCGCCGCCTTGGTGGTGCCACCTCGTCGTGGCGCGTGTGGCAGCTCGCGTGGTCGCCTAGTCAGCACCCAGGCGCCAATTCCTCCTCTCGGGCCACGTCGGTAGTGGGCCCGAGTCCACGGTGGACCACGCCGTCCAGTAAACCCAGTTCACCATACACGGCCCCACTGTCGGTGTAATAAGACCTTTTTCAATGTAAAAATAATTCAGTCAAAAAATAAAATTGATGCTGAAGTCATAAATGGATTTTTCAGTATAAAAATAATTCAGAAAATCAGTCTTTTTCTTTCTTTTAAACTTCTGGAAGCCCGTATATCCTCATTTTAACCCTGATTTGACCAGTTCAAATTTATAAATTCTTATAAAATCCTAAACTATACAAATCTAGACTCGTTGTAATTTTTTTAATTTTATTTGAATTTATTTGTTTGGTTCTTCGCGCGTATAGATTTTTACGATCTCGAGAAACACGATCTGTGATTCAAACCAGGTCTTCGAGCAAGGCAAGTTACACCTTTGACCATGTTAATCCTAGTATTTTAAATTATTTATATTTTTTTAAATTATTATGCATGCGTAATTTTATTCAAGTCTAGATTAAATTCAATTGTGAACTCTAGTTATGCCTAATTTCTTTGGACAGCCAAATTTGATATTGAATGATATTAAACCTTGTTAACCCTAGAGAAAACCTAGTTAGTAAATCAATATTAACTAGAAATTTTGTAAAAATGCTTAGTCATGCCTATAATGATTATGGTTTGGGATAATCTTTCACATGAAATGATAAACTTTAAAACTGAATGCTTGACTTTGGTGAGTCAGAAATGTTTATGAAATTATTTCCAAACAAAATATAAAAACTTAGTTTAGACTTAGGCAAATGGTTAGAGTGGAGGGTGCTTGCAGGCATGCACTGTTGTTTGGTGACACAATGTTGATTGCTAGGCACAAGAGGTATGTGGTTGGTGCCTAAGTCAGTAAAGGACCGATCTGTGAGCTACTTTTGCAAAGCCCTATCGTACTACCACAAGGCTGGTATGGGACAGTCCTGGCTGACTAATTTGCAGGTCCCAACCTGAGTCTCGCTGTAGGTTGAAAGTGAGCGTGGCGTAGGCCATGAGAAGTCTCACTCGGCACAAGAGGGGGTCTCGGTCTGGTGGATTCCTTACCGGGGTGAAACCTCAGTGTTGGCATGGCCAGGTTGAAGGCTCATTGTAAAGGCCTTGTTATAATTTTCTCAGTCGCAAGCCTACAGAAGCGTGTAATGGCCGACATTATGAGATTATCATATCTTGTGGGTAAAGATGTACAACTTCTGCAGAGTGTATAATCTATCCTGGATAGCCATGCCCACGATCATGGGCAAGCTGAGTGAAGTTTTTCATGGATTAGACTTTGTTTTCAAAAATGGTTTATGAAAACCTTATGGATGGATGGAATCCATGAGAGATTTTTGAAAACCGTATGGCTGCTCGATTTAACTCTTTCAGAGGAAGCATTCGACGACTTCGGTGAGGATTGCAATTAGGCCACGTCTTACAGTCATTCGCCTTGTGGGAAGGCTGGATGGGCTGCTGCTTATTGTTTATCTTCCGCTGTCATCTTCCGCTGCTATTGTAAACTTTGGCTCATATTAGTTAAATAAAGTTTGTCATTACGCATGATATTTGTCTTTGTTTTCACTGTGTACACTAGTTTTTTCTGGGATAGTGCGATTAACACAGAGGGTTTCAGAGTTGTTGCTCCGGGTCCCGACAATATGGTTTCAATAAGAGTACGGTTTTACAAAATGTTAATTTCTAATATGAAAGAATTGTGAAAATCATATGCATTGTTGCTATCTTGTCTTTCCTATGCCTATCTTATCTCTCTTAGACATACATTAAAAGCTTTCCTTTTGATTTTATCAAAACCTCCAATACACATGTAGTCATTTAGACTAATTTCTTGCTGTAAGTATTGATCAAATGGAACGGAAACTAACTTAAAATCAATTTTCCACCATATATCCACCTATTACTATTCATCCTAAAATCTATCCGACATATTTACATCCATTTCGACCGTCTGAAATCCACCTAGCTCATATCCAACTCTGATCAGCCAAACCACAACCACCTAAACCCTGACTAACCAAACCTATTCCCTTTGCATCTTTTGTTTATTTTATTGTATGTTGTTCCTAGCTTGCATTTTACAAAGTACAAACTTATTTGAATTTGTTCTTTTGCGTTAGCATCTAGATTCGACTAGCTGGTCAACAGAAGAACTATATGAGCTATCAAGCAGTTGACATAAACTGGAAGACTACAATAAAATAATTGGACTATGGATAAAGAGTCAGTCACTTGTTTTTAATCATAGTGAATTCCATTATATTTAAATTTTTTAATTACAATATTTTTCATTACTGTTATTTATGCAATGTTATTTAGTTAAAATAAATATTTAGAATGACATTAAATTAGTTATGTCCTACCACTGAAAAATGCCATGTTTAATTTGAGGCCATATTCACCTTGACAACCTTATTAATATTTAAATTACTATATAAATAATTGTAGAATAGTTTATAAAAAATTATGTACTACTAAGTGACTTGACATTTTGCCGGTAGATTTATTTAAATTGTTCTAGGGTAAGGATGCATGGTGGAAAGCCACTCGAGGGAGGAGGCTTGAGTAGTGTGGTGGTAGTGTCGTAGAGCACTGAGGATCTGGGTTTTGGATAGCTGCCTCGTGGTGAAAAGTAAGGACTAGAACTTTATGCTAAGTAAAGGACACAATGATCGCTCAACCATAGATTTTGACTTGTCAACCTTAGTCTATAATTATTCAACTCGAAGGAATCTCTACAGGAGGTAGGAGTGAAGGGGCATGGTTTGGGAACGGTAAAACTAAACTTGACAATGGAAGATCCTTAGAAATCGGGTAGGAGCGTTCCGCTTTGGCCAGTGGATACCTAAGTTTGTGTAGTGTATAACCTAACGGGTAGAGGCTATATAAAAAATTGGGCAGTGAAAAACCTTATTTTCTCAACTCAGTCGTGCGCTAGCTGGAGCATGCCTATAGCTTGACATTGAGAGTTTGAGAAATCTTGTGGATAAAGTTGGGCAACACTGCAGAGTAAAATAAATGGTATTCAAATATGTCGTGCTTCTGGTAAATGAAGCTGTGTTTAATAGGTGATTCCAACAGCAAGGCATAAGTAGTTTCCTTTATGCTTTGATTTGAGTAAGATGAGTAATGAAGTGTTGAAACTCCCTAATCTTAAGAAGTTATTGTTTTCTGATTTCTTGTTTACAAATGTTTACAAATAAAACTGCATCCACACTTTCATTAATAAAATCAGTATATTCCCATCCGTTGACAATCCTAGCAAGTAGATAAACTAGAATTTACCCATGTGGCTTGATGAGTATGTAGTGTACTCAATCTTGCTTAATTTCATCAGAACACATACGGAAGAGGAGAGGATACTTCGAGATTTTGTGTTAGAATTAGGACCGTACTTAAGCATTTCTATGGAGATTTCTTTGGTTCTTCTAAATGTAAGTTAAGTTTTGAGATCGGATGCCCATATTGTTTCTAAAGTTGACCTTCATGTCCTATTTTAAAATCAAATTAACTCTTTTAGATATTTGTAGGCAGGCATGATACTCCTTCTGTCCGCAATGAAACTCTTAGGCTGTTGCGGGGCGTACGGCTACCCTGTTCCCAAAAACAGGGGTGTCTTAACAACCCACTATCATAGCGGAAGAACAAAAGAGCATTTCGGGTGGTGGGCATTACTCTTGCTATTGTAAAAAAGTTGTTCAGGTTTTCTTATGTACGATACTAACTAAATGTACATGTTTTGCTACAGGTAAAAAAATATCATAATACCCAAATACATTAGGTCGACATCATCAAGAACTACCTGCTCCGTGGCTCCATGCCCTCAGCTCTGCCTTTGTGTCAGTCGAGCTACAACAAAGCTGGCATCACTCCTCTGTTGTTCTGCTTGGCCTACACCACGCCTGTGGCTCCGAAACCGAGTCTAGTCAAGCTTTGTTTTGCACCATCGCAATTTGTACCGAAATTATTTGTTTGTTGGGAGTTTTTCTGCTTTTTGTTTGTTAGAGATTTATAGGGAGTAGAAATTTGTTTGTTGGGAGATAGTTTTTTTAAGTAGTAGAGATACAGATTTATACTTTTGTGTCCAAAACAAATATACATTATATTGCCTCTCGTTTCCAAAATACAATCGTGCCAATAATTTGGTTTTGCAACACTTTGGCTAGGGAGCTTGACGATAATATGTCAATCCACGACCGTGCTACTAGATAGACATACCTAGGTCGTACTTGGGGCCAAAAGGCCAAAATCCCTGCACGTTGAGGGCGTAATTTGGTCTTAGAGCAGTGCATTATTTGCATGCCTCGCCAGGAATTTTTCTATTTACTTCTTTGCTTTATGATTTCTCGATTCTTGTATGATCTTGGTTTATTGGTAATGATATTTCGGTGCAGCTTGACTAACAATTACACCTGAGAATAAATCCTAATAATAGGGGGGCCTGATTGAACAGGTGAGGTACTTATAAGCGTCCAAGCTGGATCCGCAAGATGTGATGACCACGCTGGATCGAGGACCCCTAGTCAGTCAACTTTTAGATGGCCCTAGCCTGCAATTGGTGTAATCCAGCTTTCTCAAAATATCATCCATATGCTTTTGCTTCAGCCAACCGGTGATAAACCACTTCATGTTTGTTGTGATGTGTTTATATGTTGTTTTGAATTAAACTTTGCAAACTTACATTAAAATTTAGGTAAGTTGTCTTTCCCCGTGGGTAAGTAGCTACTGCAGCACTCTGTCGTAAGATATGGTGTCAATTATGGCTCTGACCACAGAATAACTATCATCGTTTGGTCAACATTTTATCCATCTAGAGATCTGCGCCATCAGCCATTTTGATATTTTGGCATTCCGAGTTTGAAAGATAAGCCTGAATTAACCAAAATGTAAAAGCACCTAGAAGACTAAATCATATGGTTCGCTATTCCAAATTATATCCAGCTTTTGGCCCGGTATACTTGGTTTTATCATTCTATAAAAATGGTAGGTTGGGAATTCAAATTTCAGAGTCTGCAATGAAGCAATTTATGTCTTGAACATAGGAGATCCATGCAATGGAAATCGGTGACCTTGTACTTCAGCCAACCTGTGGTGAACCACTTCACGTTTGTTGTGATGTGTTTATGTTGGATCGACATCGACAATCAAAGGGGAGATGAATGGTTGTATCAAAATTTTACCTCTTAGATACTCCAAAACTCTCACTCCGATAGCTATCTACAACTATGAAGATTATATTCACAACAGAGCTCTACAACAGCTGGAAGGCTAGTTTGACCGCACAAATCGACGGTCGACCGGCGGTCGACCACGGGGTAATAGCGTTCTAACCGCTACCTGCGTCCAGAATAGAAAACAAGCCAAATCTAAACCCTAATCAATGGAACTTTTGGAAGAATGCACCAAATGACTTGGAGCTTTGAACACACCAGATAAAGGCAAGAAACACAAGCTTCTTGGACCTAGTTTCACTAATTTGAAGAAAATCGATTCAAGGACTCAAGAACACAAAAAAACTCAAACTCAAGTTACTTCTTACTTGTAAGGATCTAAGATATGAGGTCTTCCAGATCTACTTCTATATATCCTAGCAAGATAATCAAGAAAAGATTCTGACAAAAATTACCTAGATTAGGAAAAACCAAATTTGAGCTAAGAACAAGTAAAATCGGGCTTGGTCTCGAATCTTGCTCTATAAGTGACCTAGATGGTTGAAGATTGATCAATAGACTCATCTTCTACCTCTTATAGCAAGATCAAGAGAGGGTAAAGAAACACCAAAAACCAAGCGAAATCAATATTCCAACACTTTAGCAAATAGGAGAAAGACTTGGATGAATTTTATATATCTATTGATACTTAGAGACGAATGTTTAAAGCCACTTCCTAGCCACTCACAAAACCTATCTCTCCTCTACTCGGCTTAGCACAAGCTTATGTAAACTTAGCTCTAAGTCAATAGCTCACAAGAAATCCTAACCAGTACCTCTAGTTAGGTTTTATTCATTTACATGGGCTAGCTTGTTAACCCAACACTATACTAGGTTTTATATACACACAAGCACATTTCTCAAAGCGCATATAACTATTAACCCGCTAGTGAATCAACTATTGATCCACTTAACATTTTTAGCATATTCTTAACCTAAACCACATCTCTTATGCCTCTTTTTGTCGTGGTTTAATCAAGTCTCAACTTTTTGGTTTGGGGGAAAAATACCGTTTTACTTCCAACCTACCACCTTCCACGAAACTTCATATTTCCTTCGCCTTGAAGCAACCACGTGCTTCATCTTCGACTTTATGTGCACCTAATGACTTCTGGCCATGTCTCTCATGCATTCAGATCTCACAGAACCATCCTCGCTTGCAAATGGGTCTGAGTCACTTGTACGCTACATGTCTCTCCATACACCATGATGGCACCCGGCTTTCCCAACTATTCTGGACTTCAGCTCCTCCATGATCATAGTCCCAATCCACCTTACTATTGCCTGTCATGTTGTGACACACAAAATTTTTCAATCTAGAGTGCTCTGTGATTCTACCGCACTATTCTCTGAATCAATAGATGGTGCTCATAGATACATTACTGAATCATCTCAAACATCGCACAAACTATACCAATCATTTATAATACACCAGAGTTAAAATACACTATATCAGGTGATAGTTTACACAAGGGCCAGCCAGGCCAAATGATTACATTACACAAAAGCGGAAGCGAAAGTAGTAAGCAAAGTTGGACCATAAATATCCACAAGCAAGCGATTGGGGGTAATAGTGAATGAAAGATATTATATGGGTCTAGATAATATATCTGCACATAATCTCCAACCAAGTCTACATAACCGGGACAAGAAACTGCAGAAGATCATCTTAATTTCCTTTATCAGCTCCTCCCTCTCAATCGGATCGTCGTCATAGGCATAATGATCTTGTTCACCTGTTTCTGATTTTATTGGGTGAGTGTGAGCACAAACCACTGTGCTCAGCGAGCCAATATACAATATGCAATTATATAGATGCATGGTTTAACCAAGGACAGTTCAGGTTTCTTTAATTGCCAAATACCTTAAAAATTTACAATAACTAGAAATCTCTGAGACATAGCAGTTTTAACTAAAACATATTTTTCTAAAGTGTGAGAACTTGCAATAATAACAGTAGTATAGATCACATCCATCGTTACATGGTCTCTGCACCTCATGTCAATTTGTCCAGCGTTACACCCACTCAATTCCACACTTAAATTGACATCCCAGGGCAACACAAATTGGGGCCTTTACTACTCACCACTTTTCCATTTCGACCATCAAAGTTTTTAAAATATAACTATATCAAGTTAAGTTCCCATGCCCCACCCATAACCGTGGGTACGGTTGTTTGACCAATTTACACTTTACCCACAAGAGATAATCAGCTCACCGCTCCACATGATTCCTTAGTCATGTGGACGAGGAGATCATCATAATAACTTTTAAAAATACCTTGCCTCTTCTGTCATCTCACCGTTATGGACTGCTCCCACCACGGTAGGTCCCATATGTTGTTCGAGATGTCCACACAACAACTAGCACAGCTGGGTTACAACTTTCCACAATGACTTGAACAGCTGACAGACTTCACCTTCCATGCGGTGTCCCACCAAGCCAGAACACATCTTGCACTTGTACTGCTTCACTCCCCCACCAGCGAGATGACTTCCAATGTCTGATAAGTTTACTAAGCCACATTACACTTTACAATTTGTGGTTGTACTTATTTTACATTGGGATGTCATGACCAGATTCAATCCTTAGGGTTATATGGGTGGTTCTACCCCAAGCCACACATTCTCACGCATCCACTGTACCAATCCCTCTTACCATCTACCTAGATAAATAAGCATGTTGGGGATTTTGAGGATATAAAATAACCATGTCAAATTATACCAACCCTTTTTCCCATAAGACTGCCCAAAACGATTTCTCATGATTGAAAATAATGCTTCGGGCTGTTAGTGCCCTAAGTGTGTAAGCAATACTAAGCATGGCGTATAATTGTAGACTTACTACCAGTATGTTACCATTATATTCACTAGGGTGACAAGGGTTGCGGGATTCAATCATGTCAAGGAGTGAGGTATAATATCAAAGTAACAAATGAAGGGCATGTATCTAAAATCTTAAGGCGAATATAGATTTACATGGTAATAAAGATAGCAACATGCAATTTAATAATTTAAATAGAAATAATTTGCATAAAAATAGGTTCAAGATAATCAAAATATTGACTCACCTTATTCGTAGGTGGATTGTTCTCGTGGATATTGGCTTGCTCCAGCTTCTTCTTCTTCTTGGGCTTCGTACGCTACTTAAATATGTGTTTGGATTAAAAAAATAGCAAAATAGAACCAAATTCAAATGAACTCCAAATTCATAATTTAGGTCCCATTCGGTAGATCTTGAATTTATATAAATTTAGAAATTTATTTCATCAAATTTGGACTTAAAATGAATAAGTTATGCACTTTGAAAATTTGGATTTGAATTAATTCCAGAAAATAAAAGGGGAGAGAGAATTTCCCTCTCTGACAGGTGGGACCCACTAAGGTTTTTAATTTCATTTTTATTTATTTTTCTGTTACAAATTAGCACAATGTATGACAGGTGGAGCCCATTGAATTAGATTTCTTTTTGAATTGTTTCTTAATTGCAAATGGCTACTATGTTTCTTAATTGCAAATGGCTACTATGACAGTAGGTGGGACCCAGACACTGTTCAAACAGTACCCTGGACCCACATGTTAGTGGCCCATATCTTTTCAACTGGTTTTTAGAGAGTTTAAAATGGCAAAGGGTCCACATGTCATAGACTTTAACGCTTAAATTAATTAAGGAGGGCCCGCCTATCAATGGATAATTAAGTGACACCATTAGTTTAACTTAATCAACGTTTTGAACTAATTATGTTGCTACAGTAGCTTTGTCCTCCCACCGATGAGTGTGGTGCTCATCGCTGGCAAGGGGAGGCATGATGGCATGTGAGCATGCTCAAAACGTGTTCTACGTGGCCACGTGCACCTCTGGGCAGAGTCTCGCCAGGCAATTTGGCCGATGCAGTGGCCGACAGTGAGAACAAGCGGTGGAGGAATAGGGCGTATGGCTATATGGCACTATACAACATTTCAAGTCAATTCTTTGTACAGAGAGCATCTATGGGTGGTCTCGAGGCTACCTAAAGGCTCGGTCGAGCTTGGGAAGGTGAAGGTGAGCTGGCGGCGTAGATTCGAGGTAGAGTAGGAAGGAGCATGGCACCATGGTGCTGGGGCTTGGCGGTCAAGGCGGCGATAGAGTTAGGTTGGCAATGAGGTGTTGAGGCTTCGGTCCAGTGGAATTGGCCAGGGTGGGCCCCAATCGACTGGTTCCCAAGTCACTGGAGCTAGACAAGATGAACTCGCTAATGAGATATATGCTATTAGAGGGCGATTCCATGGAGGGAGAGACAGTAGGGTGAGGTGAAGATGTTGGTAGCATGCTTGGGCTTTTATAGTGGGCGAGAAGGTCAGGCGATGTGGGGGCACATGACGGTGGCATGGCGGTAGTGGTGGGTGGCATTGCACGGCATGGCCAAAGGGTAGGGCGTGGCATGGAAGGAGCTTGGCACAGGCGCAAAGGCGGCGAAGAAAGAGGCGGCATGGCACACCGAGTGTAGCGATGCATGGCGCGATGCGGCGACATGCGCCATAGCTCAGCCCGGACGGGGGCTCAAGCATGGGGCAGGAGGAGAGAAAAGGAAGGGAGAGGAGGGTCGTGTGTGCATGAGTCGAGGTGGGGGTGGGCGTAGGCAGGTGGGCATGGCGCTGCAGGAACATAGTTGCTAGAGTAGGCGTGTGCATAGCGTGCTGTTCGCGCACAATGAGAGAACAGGGGCACCAGGTCCAAACTATTTTCCCACCAATTTCTAAATTTTGGGGAATTTCTCAATTTGAATTTCTAATTTAATTTTCCACTTCAGTTCAAAACCAATTTGCATTAAAAATTGATTTGGCTTTGCACCAAACACAAGGGTTAACTGAATGACAACTAGGGTTTCTATACAACAATGTTGCAACAGTTTCTTATATCTAATTTAATTTCCTGTTCTCCAATCATTTGAACCAGATATTGTATTTTGATCAACCTTAAGAGCTCCATTAATTTAAACTAGGATCTTGCATCCTCTTTTAGCTCATAAATTTTCCTAACAAGAATTTGTCTTTGATTTATGATTTACTTTAGCCATGCTAGTCTCATTTCTCATCAACTTGTTTTGGACTTTAGCTCATGTTTTATTTTAAGATTTCAGACTCATGATTTGTTGTTGCTTGCTCATACGCATGATTTTGATAATTGAGCTTTAACTTTGATTTCTTGATTTTTACTCTATTACTTTATTTTAAGGCCAATCTCGTGATTTAATTAGTGATTATAGCATGCTTTTATTTCACATTTTGTTTCCATACTTTTTATTTATGTGGAACCTCAATAAAAACAAGGTAAGATCCAAATGCCACAAGATGCAAATCGAAAGTTTTAAATTTTACACTATTTCAGCCAGCCATCTTTTTGGGCTATTACACATGTCCACCACCGGTAGCTTTCGGTCCTATTTCTTGTCTTCTTGGCTTTAACCACTCCGCTAACCTTAGTCATCTTCTGGCGGTATCTTGATAATTCTAGATCTCAGCTCCCCTGGCTTAATCTTGATCCTGTGACCGCTCTAGACCTAAGCTCTTCTAGCTTTATCCTAGTCCCGTCTATCTTATCATGACCTAGCTCCGAAGTCCTACAACTAACAAAGATAAGCAAACTATCACGTAACATCACACAATACACAAAATCATCAATTGACATAATTGATGAGTCAAGAATCCTTGCCTTCGCATCAAAGTATCTCCGCTTATTTTGACACGTAGATCGTAGTGCCCAATGACTATTTGTCATGTCTTCACACATTTGGACTCTCCTGAATCGTCTTTATGTGCATCAGTCTCATCACTTAACACACAATATGCACCAACTCATCTCTTCATGACCCTTTCTACTCTGCGCTTCCTACTTGAACCACGTAGCCTCACCTAGACTTACTTCATTGCGCGGACCTCAGCCACACTTTCTAGTCTCGGTCCCTTGCCGTTGACTGCTGATGTTTTCCAAGCCACCTGTACATCCAAAGACTAAGCGACCATCTCGAGTACAATTTCCATACACTTGACTCATGTTAGTCAAAATAATACATCATATAATATACCATAGCCAAACAACAGCACCCATGTCATGCACAAACTCAAACTCTTCATAGCTTCCAAGCATGAGTCAAACTCAAAACCATTATGGTTCGCCTAACCATGTTACACATAGCCTTCACATGCATGTAGGCACAACCCTCTTAGTAACCTACTCCTTAACCTTTCTCATATTAATTTTCATCAACACCCAAGACATGTCTTAGGTACCTTCAGACATGCCTGGTCTCTTTGGAACCTTTTTCGACACCCCAGATATGTTTGCCATTGAGAAGCCAGCATGGTCGCTGTTCCACGGCTAATTAGACCATCCAACATCGGTCTGGTCACTCTCCATGGCGGTCAGACTGCCCCGATCTGACCACCAACTACTGGCCGGTCTAACCGCACATGCCCAACTCAAAAACACGCCAACCAGAGTCCTATTACATCGGACCAGTTGGTCAGACCGTGACTCCCAAGCCAGTCTGACCGGTTACACTATAGCAGAAACTGAATTTTGCAAACTTGGCAAAATCAAAATCCAACTCTCCAAATGTGTCAATTGTTCATCACTTATCCATTATTTTGGTAGCTACTAAGGTGACATCCTGGCCAAGGAAGAGTTGGCATGGTCTGAGACATGCAATATTTTGGTAGTTACAAATCATTATTTTAGAAATAAAGTTTCAGTATCTGAAGCAAGCTGATTTTTCAACCTTTTATGTTTTAAAAGAAATTCTCACTTAAAATTGCTTGGTCATTTGTTTACACACCCTTTTTCACTGTGATTTATGTGTTATGTAGCTGCATGTGCTACAAGTAATCTTGGTAGAAAAAAGATCAGGAATTGAATTGCACTTGATGTGGTATTTTGCCTTTTAATGATAAGGAAAGTGAGGAGAGAGAAAGAGGCTTACTAGTGGGTCCCACCAAGCTTTTTTGTTATTTATTGATAGGTGATGTGGATGAGGTACAGTCTGCTGATTAGCTGCAAAGGTGGCAAAAAAAAGGGTGATATGGCTGAATTAGGGCAAAATCATCCATGAAACCAACCTTAGGTGTTATTTGCGCTGGTTTAGATGGTGCTAGGGTGTAAATTAGATGTTTTTGAAGTTCAGGATTTTTATTGGACAAACATAAGGGAAGGAGTACTGTGGACTTTTTCCTAATGATAATGTGGATGGTTTCTAGTAATCTTTGATTGGTCTCTATGGTATTTTCATGTGTTCTTTGGCTCACTCTATTTTGCTTAACCTTCCATTGTGTACTCATTCCATCACTATGGCATTCATCTACATCTGTTGATTCTTGGTACATCTAGAGAAATGTTTTGAAATGGAAGGTGCATTAATCATAATTAATGCCGCATGATTAGAGTGTTTTTCAATGTCTCCTTCCATCTTGACAAATATGCATGGAAAAAATAAAATTGCAAAAGAAAGCTGCATCTGGACCCACAGCCGAACCCAAAATAGTAGCACCATTAACTCGCACATTGCACGGCCGTGAAGCCTAGCGAGGCGAGCGAGCGCGCACGTGTAATCCTCCTTTCTATTGCTTCATCAAAGCTAGACATGCTCTACTTTATATGGTGGTGTCTCTCCACCTTGGCTAGCAATGTGGTACTAAAATATTCCACTTGCCACAATGCATGAGTGGGTTTTTGAGATTTTCCTTAGAATTATTGATAAAAGAATGGGCCTAGGCCCATTATTCCAACATGCAAGACTGAAGGTGAAAAGGGCATACTAGACGATGATGTTGTGACAATGTATGCTTGGGTCTCACTGCTGCAATGGCCTAACTGCTGCTCTTCCCCATGCTCCTTCCTTCCTGTTCCACAAGGAAGAGAACTTCTAGCTGCTTCTAGTAGATGCTGCATCGAACGAAGTTTGGTTATCCCAGAAGGTTAGCTTCATGGATGAGACTACCGCTATAACCACAGCATCGAACTTAACATATTTGTTAACACTTTAGTTATACCCATATATTGATTTTAAGATACTTTGATGCCAACAACATGAGGAAATTACAAAGGAGTACATAAAAAAAAAGAGTATGTTTTTCAGCATATTTTGCTAATACCTTCATATTCCTACATAAAAAGAGAGTATGTTTAAAAAACTATACACACCTCCTTAAAAAGCATATAAACAATCTATCAATTTGTCTAGTTGGCTCTTGAGTCAACTCGTGAGTCCTAAAATACTAAAGCTAGGGATAAATACGTGATCTTGTAAAATTCGTACTGAGATGCACTCATGTGTGCATAAAGGTGGACACCAGGATTTGAATGTGATAGGTGGAGTCGTACAACCACAACTCTACTACCACGCCAAGAAGTGGTTTCCATGTTCTTGCGGACTTTGATATGTTTGTGAAATGAATAGAGATGTAAATTGGATGTATACATGTACATGTTGATCTGCTTGTTTCAGAGGGCATAGCTAGCATTTTCTGAGGCTATCCAATAAATATAAATAGATTTAGGGGTAAAAGAGAATAGCACAAACGGATTTTAATTAAAACCGTCTGTGCTAGTAATCACAGACGGTTTTTAACTAAAAACCGGTTGTGCTAGTTGATAATCACAGGTGGTTTTTAGTTAAAAACCGTCTGTGATATTTAGATAGCATAGATGGTTTTTAGGTAAAAATCGTATGTGATATATAGGTAAATCGTCTGTGATTATCAACGATCACAGACGGTTTTTAGTTGAAAACCGTCTGTGATATTTATACCACAGACGGTTCGAAAGCGGTCTGTGATGACCTCGTATCATTACTGATCCATAAATTCAGATGGCTCACAAAACCGTCTGTGATGACGTTTTTAAACTGTCTGTGATGACGTTTTTAAACCGTCTGTAATATGGTTTTCTGTAGTAGTGGTTGGAGCTATGGAGGTGCAATTCGGAGGCTACGACACATGGTAGATGGTGCATGAAGAAGCTACAGGATGTGCGGTCCCGGAGGCTTCGACACGTGCTGATTTGGAAAAGTTGGAATTTTAGAAAAACACGTGTTAGGAAGGGTTTCAGGTCTCTTTGCCGTTGGAATTGGATTAGAACTCGTGGGCTTAGGATCAGCTCAAGTTTTGGACCCTAGACTCTAAATAGAGATGGGGTTATGGGATAATGCTGTGGCTTTTAGATATGCTAATTTCGTGTTAAGGTTTAGAGGTGCTAAGAAAGTACTTTGTAGCCACAATCCTAATTCAGAAATAAAATATCTATTCAGAGAAATTCCACTGGCGCGTTTTGTTTTCGATTCTCCGGCGACAAGAACTCCGCACAGAAGTCCCGAGTGAGTACGTTGGCGCGACACTGTACGGCAGAAAATTCATCGGCCTTATCTCCGATCGTACGTGCGACGCGCCTTCGCCCAATTGTCATGGGTAGAGCTATATGGCATCACCCACACTTTTCTTGCTGCTGCATTGCTTGCCGTGATCTACGTGGCGTGAGGTGCGACGGGCCTCAGTTCTTTGGTCGTTGGTCCGAGTGGAGGCGTTCGTGACTTTTGTGCATAAGGAGAGAAGAAAAGAAGATTAGGGAGATGATTGGGTGTGCTAATTATTGTAGTGTAAAGTTTCCACAAAAAATCAAACTTTTCTGAAAGTTTTTCCTGAAATTTTTTGGGTATTTTTCTTTGTTTTTTATGTTTTTTGATAAAATTTCGTAATCTTTTGGGGTTAATTTTTTTTATATAGAGGGTGAGGACAATTCACTACTGTAGTTATCTTAAGACTCATAGCCTGAGACAGAAATAGCCCACGAACTTGTTATTGCCTTCTAATTTTCTTAATTATCTGCAGCTAGTGTCCGAGTTGTAGTCCATTACACTACTACAGAAAGCCTAATACTAGACGGCCAATCACAGACGGTTTGACAAAACCGTGCATGACCGACACTCAACACTGACGGTTTTAATTTGGACACCATCTGTGTAGGCGGCGTCGGAGAGGACGAGTATCACAGGCGGTTGTTCTTGATGAACCGTGCGTGATATTTTAATATCCTGAGCGGTTGTATTAAAATAAATGCGTGATAATCTGGAATTATCACGAGCGGTTTATAATAAAAACCGTCATCATAATAACAATTAGTCAATTACGATGCGAAGCAGGGATCACAAATAAAGGCAAATTTATTAATTTCAATTCGAGGCGATTTATTACAAAAGTCGCAGAGATAAAGAGATTCCCGATTCTAATCTTACGGGCTTCAGACGCTTCTTCTTGACTTTGAGACTTGGAGGGCGCTCACGAGTTCTCGAACGCCGTTAAGATTGTCCTTGTCCTCAGCACTTCCTCCTCCAGCATTGGCAAATGATCAGTAGCGTACGTCATAATCTCGTAGAGTATAGCATTATAAGATTCCTCAGAATGTGTCGTTTTTGTTTGAACGGCAATGCTATCCATCAATCTCTCCAGTGCCACAATTGCTTCTTCCGCTTTGTGCACATTGTATATAAAAACCAGGGTGATGGTTGTTTTCCTGTCTTGAGCGGCAGCGAGACACCTCCGTCGACGGCGAATGATCGGTCGGTGACGGATGCAAGAAAGTTGGGGAAGGAGAGGCGTGACCGGAGAAGTTGCTCGGATGTAAATTGTTGGCGCTGGGTAAGATTTCGGCGAACAACTCTTGATGAGCAGATGAGAGGAAGGAGATGATCACAAGAACGATACTAGAATCCATATTGGTGCGTATAGCTAGTAAAACGATGGGAGATGTGATCACAAGAACAAGACAGATGAGAGGGCGATGCGTATGTAGAAGATCAGCGCATATTTAACCTTCAAAGATGCGGTTCGTATACCAAACATTAATGAAATAGGCGCTCAGATAACGAAGGAGATCGTTACGAAACACAAGAGATACGTTCGACTTTTCATTATCACGAGCGATTTTAATTTGAACACCGTCGTGTTGGCGGCGTCATGAGCGGTTTTAATAAACACCGTCGTGAAAAGCTGGTTATCACAGACGGTTTTTAATAAACAACCGTCTGTGAAAAGCTGGTTATCGCAGATGGTTTTGAATAGAAAATCGTCTGTGATAATTCACAGACGGTTTGTAATAAAAATCCGTCTGTGATAATGCCACATAGCATTTAATGCGCTGCTCGAGCCGCATTGTCTTCATTTCGATCGGATCTATAGCCCTTCTGCGCACTCTTTCGCTCGAGCGAGCCTAGGTGATTTCAGGCCAGTTAATTTGGTGGGAAGAGACAGAGATTGAGCTTTTGAAGATTCATTCATACTTTTCCTGGTAGCTCTAGATATGGTTTGTAAGGAAATTTATGTTTTCTTTAATTGCATTACAATTTAGATCTAAGTAATTGGTGAGTGTTATTGAAGATGGTTAATTTGCAAAATTGTTGGCTATATAATAGCTGTTGTGTTTATAATATGAATTGAGCTAGCAAATTAAGCCTCAATATAATACATGTGGCCGGTATATATATTTAGTAAAATTAGTTAATCTAATTTTTAATCTTGAGTTATTATATATGTACGTAACGTGGGACCAAGTGGATGTATGCATGAGCCGTGTGAGTGAAGAGTATATTAACGGCGTGTCGCTTTACAAGAGCCACCAAGGAGGATATGTTGAATAAGGGGTGGAATATATGTATCATCCATGCGCCGATGCGAGAATTTAAAGATGTTTAAGAACCGAGGGCAAATTGAAGCGCACTTGATTCGGAGGGTTTCAAAAAGGGTTATATGTGTTGGACCGGTCATGGCAAAGTGAATGATCATATCTTTGTCGGATGACATCGCCGGTGAAGTGAATGATATGTCGCGGATGACATCGCCGGTGAAGTGAATGACATGCCACGGATGATGATCTTGATAGGTTGCATGATGATAATCTGGATCGGATGCTTGCGATGTAGAAGAGAACTATGATCGAGAGAGTATATTAAATTCGGGGCTTGATGGAGGACTCGGAGAAACCTTTGTTCACGTCTTTGCAAGTACACGAGGTGTCGGCGTGCTTGAGCTGATGAAATTGAAGGCGAGCAGCGGTTGGTCCGACAAGAGTTTCACGGCTGCTAGGTCTTTTAGCGGACATGCTTCCGGAGGGAAATGAGCTTCCTAAAACCACGTATAAAGCCAAGAAGGTTCTTTGTCCGTTGGGAATGGAAGTAGAAAGAATACATGTATGTCCGAACGACTGTATCCTATACCGTAAAGAGTATGCAAACATACATGTATGTCCAGTGTGCAACGCATGCCGATACAAATGTAACAATCAATCAGATGACGGCGAGGGAATAGAGGCGAAGAAAGGACCTCCTGCTAAGGTGGCATGGTATTTTCCTATAATTCCCCGTTTGAAAAGGTTTTTTGCAAATCCAAAGGAGGCAAAAGCTGCTGCGTTGGCTTTTCGGAGGCGCAAGAAGGATGGAATGCTAAGACACATTGCTGATTCCGTCCGGTGGAGAAACATCGATAGGAGTTTCACATACTTTGGTGCGAGAACCAAGGAATATAAGGTTTGGATGAGTACAGAGGAATGAATCCTTTCGGTAGCATGAGCACCGACATAGCACATGGCGTGACTCTGCATCTATAACCTTCCTCCTTGGTTGTGTATGAAGCGAAAGTATATTATGCTGTCGATACTTATCCAAGGGCCAAAGCAACCAGGGAATGATATCGATGTGTACCTAGCACCGTTGGTAGAAGATCTAAAAGTACTATGGAACGAAGGGTGCGGTATAGGATGCATACAAGCGAGAGAATTTCACTGCGCTCCTTATTGTTACGCACCATAAGCGATTATCCCGCCCTTGCTAACCTATCGGGCCGAGTACAAAAGGTGCCAAAGCTTGTACCCTTTGTTTAGATGATACCTGAGAGTGTGTGGTGAGACACTCACATAAAATGGTCTACATGCGTCACCGCCGGTTCCTTGGAGGGCTCACCCATACCGCAAGATGAAGAAACAATTTGACGGAGAGAAGGAAGACGGTTCAGCTCAAGGCATTTAAGGGGACACAAGGTTTATGATATGGTTAAGGATTTAGATGTTGTCCTCGGAAGGGACGTAAATGAGGGCTCATGAGAAGAACACACGGAAGAAGAGATCAATATTTTGGGACTTACCTTATTGGAAGTACCTAGATGTTCGACATCGCATCGACGTCATGCACGTGAAAAGAATGTATGTGACAGCTTGATTGGTCTCTTCTCGAACATTCGTGACAAAACAAAGGACGGCGTCAACGCACGACTTGACTTGGTCGATATGGACATCGGGCACGAGTTAGCACCGACGATAATGAGATAATGAGCGAACGTACCTTCCCTGCGTGTTACAGTCTATCCAAGGCCGAGAGAACATAATCGTGCGATGCTTGCATGGTGTCAAAGTTCCATCGGTTACTCCGACAGCGTGAAGAAACTTGTTTCGATGCAAGATTTGAAGTTAAATGGCATGAAGTCTCATGATTGTCATGTCGATGACACGGATGCTTAATGGATCGCGAAGGCTATGCAAGCGAAAACAAAATTTTTCTACCGCGCACACAAGGACATCATGCTTAGGAGGATCATGGATCGTTACCACTAGGCCAGCGCAGTGAAGAAGAGTTGGAGAAGCCGATCCAACCATGCGCGTCGAGGTAGTAGTGGAAGTAGTCGATCGTCCCGAACCGATCGTCTCCTCCACGCGATCAACCGCACCACGAGCGATTCAATCAGAGGTTGTTGATGCCGATCAACGCCGTAACAAGCGGCGTCTCCACCGGTATCCACACGTCCGGTGGAGCGCCGATCGCGAGTGTACCGGCACTCGCGAGCGACTAGGGTTTTGCTCGGAGGTGGCGGCGGGGTTTAGCTCGGGATTATCGGATGCTTCCCTCTCGCCTCCATATATAGACCTCCTCACTTGGGCCTCGTGGACCGAGGCCCAATAGAGTCTATCCGGATCTCTATCCGAATTGAGCCCATATCCGAATCACATTGAATTAGTGTTCCAACCCGTTAAGTGTGCGACCACAGCAGGTTCACGTATACTTGGTCGCGACCGAAACACCTTTCCGGTCACCACGTTAATAGCGGTCTCTAGTAAGACATATTAACCCCAATGTATACGTAAAGATCATATCTTGAACACGTAATGTTCTCATGTACTAATCCTTTGCCTCACGATATAGATTAAGCTCAAGGCGAGACTCGTGTCATCCTCTTAATAGCTCAATCACTCTCTCGATTCGTGATGGATTATAAACTCGTGATTGACTCCTCAATCACCTTGGCATGGCCATGCACTTTCATAATCCATTACATCGAGGGCCCAGATATCTCTCCCATAAGGAGGGCAAATTCTATCTTGATCATTCACATCCCACTACATGTTTCATGGCAAACCCAAAGACTACTTTTATGACTACCCGATTCACGGAGTAGTGTTTAGTAGTCCCAAAGTAGCTACTACGCATCTTGGGAACCATGATGATCTCAAGTCTAAGGATTCCACATAAACACTACTTGAGACCAAGCGATGACATATGGAATCTCTGCGGTGTCTCATGGCGGGTCTATCCAACATATGTTCACTAACACATGTCCATATTATTGATTTGGTATCTCCATACCATGATCCATGAGACATGATCATCAATCAATACATATCTTGATCTTTGAATCATATTTGTTCCTCATATGAAATATAATCGGGATCATTTAGAAATAGCAACATTTTGGCATTAAGAGTCTCATGAATAAGTCACATACTCATTGATCAATAATGATAATGTCTATTTCAAGGAACAAAGCAATGTATCATAAACATAGTATGTGATATATTCAACATCTCCATGTTGCCTCTAGGGCATATCACCATGATCTCCCACTTGCACTAGAGTCAACCATGTAGGTATCTAATACCCATTGCCCTAGTGTGAGCCTCATGCTTTGGCGGGAAGCGGCTTTGTCAGCGGATCTGCAATGTTCAAATTCGTGTGTACTTTGCATATCTTAACATCGCCTCTCCACAATCTCGCGGATGAGATGAAATCGCCGTAGAATGTGCTTGGACTTACAGTGCGATCTAGGCTCCTTGGCTTTGCAATGGCTCCCTTGTTGTCAAAGAGAGGTCCATTGGGTGGAGGCACTAGCCATCACACCAAGCTCGAAACAAATTTCTTGATCCAAACGACCTCTTTAGCGACTTGAAGCCGCTATGTACTCGGCTGTTGTAGAATCGACAACTGTCTCTCGCTTGGAACTCTTCCGACTCACCGCACCGCCATTCGGGCGAACACAAATCCAGTTGCGATCTAAAATCATCTTTGTCGGTTTGGAAGCTAGCATCGGTGTAACCATTTACAACGAGCTCTTCCTCACCCCATAGACGAGAAACACATCTTTAGTTCTTCTCAAGTACTTCAAGATGTTCTTTACTGTAATCCGATGACTTTCACGGATCGATGGTATCTACCGTAGCACTTAAAGCATACGAGACATCCGGACGTGTACAAAGCATGGCATACATAATGGATCCAATAGTGAAGCATATGGAATCGCATTCATTTTATCCCGCTCATCGGTGTACTAGGACACCGATTCTTTCTAAGATTTATACCATGTGACATAGGTAGGAAGCATTTCTTGGAATCTGCATGTTGAACCTTTTCAACACCTTGTCAATATCGTATCTTGGCTTAATCCAATCAGCCTTTTGATCTATCTCTATAGATCTTGATGCCCAGAATATATGCCGCCTCTCCTAAGTCTTTCATAGAGAAACTATTTTCAATGAAGACTTATGATTCGAGCATAGGAATGTCATTTCCGATCAATAATATGTCATCCACGTATAAGACCGAAACACGAGTGCGCTCCACTAGCCTTTTGTAAACACAAGGCTCTTCTTCGTTCTTGATGAAACCAAACCCTTTGATTACTTCATCAAAGCGAATGTTCCAACTCAAGATGCTGCTTTAATCCATAAATGGATCTTTGCAACTTGCATATCTTTCCGGTGATTGCGGATCGACAAAACACGTAGGTCGTGTCATGTATACATCCTCACTCGATTTCCATTAAGGAAAGCTATTTTGACATCCATTTGCCATATTTCATAGTCAAAATAAGCGACAATCGCTAGAATGATCCGAATAGACTTTAGCATTGCGACGGACGAAAAGTTTCATCATAATCAACACCTTGAATTTGTTTGAAACCTTTGGCCAATCGCGCTTTATAGATGTGAACATTTCCATCTATGTCTATCTTTTCTTGAAAACCCATTTGCACTCAATGGTTTTAACACCATCGGTGGATCAACCAAGTTCCAAACTTGATTCTCGTGCATGGATTCAATTTCGGATCTCATGGCTTCAAGCCATTTCTCAGTCTGGTCCCACCATCGCTTCTTCATAGGTCTTAGGCTCATCGTTGTCTAACAACAATATGTCCCGTTGTTGAGTAGTCAAGAACATGTACCTCTCGGTGCACGACGTGACCTCTCGACCTACGTGGTGCGGTGTGTCCACAACGGGTTCTTCAAGCAGTTTGTTCATCTGTTGTGGTTCTCAGAGAGCTGAAACGTTTTGGTGTTTCTCGAATTTCTTCAAGTTGCACCATGCTCCCACTATCCCTTCTTGAGAGAAACTCTTTCTCTAAGAAGACACCATCTTGGGCGACAAACACTTTGCCTTCTTCTTGATTATAGAAGTAATATCCTTTTGTTTCCTTAGGATACCCGATAAAGAAGCATTTATCGATTTAGGACCGAGCTTATCGATTGTAAACGTTTTACATAAGTCTCACATCCCCAAATCTTAAGAAAAGACAAGCTAGGGACGTTGTCTGTCCACATCTCATATTGTGTCTTTTCACCGATTTTGATGGAACCTGTTTAGTGTGAAAGCGGTGTTTCAAAGCGTTGCCCGCTCACCTTGACCGGTGAAAGGTGCTTTTGTCATCTTGCCAAGTAAACAAGATTCGCATGTCTCAAATGATTCAAAATCAAATGAGTGCAGAATACCATCTCTATGGAGCTTCTCCATACGTTTCTCATTTATGTGACCTAAGCGACAGTGCCAAATAAACGTGGGATTCAAATCATTCGATCGTTGCCTCTTTGTATAAATGTTATAGACCGATGACTCTTCAAGAGTAAGAACATATAACCCATTCACCAATGGAGTATGACAATAGAACATGTCTTTGAAATAAAGAGAACAACCATTGTTCACGGATCTAAAGTCATAACCTTCGCTCGTAAACATGAAGCGAAATAATGTTCTTGGAAAGAGATGGAACACAATAACAATTATTCAATTCCAAAACTAATCACGAAGGTAAAGACAATGGCATGGTGCCAATGTACCATGACAACTTTGCTCCATTGCCAAGCGAAGATCCACTTCGCTCCTCCTCAAACTTCTACTTCTTCTTAGCCCCTGCAACGATTTGCAAATGTGAGCAACCGATCCGGTATCAAATACCCAAGAATCAGTAGATGAAGTAGCAAGATTGATTTCTATAACATTTATACCTGGAGCGGAAGTCGTACTTCCCTTCTTTTTCTCAAGATCCTCCAAGTACTTTGGGCAGTTCCTTTTCCAATGTCCTGATTGCTTACAGTAGTAGCAATCTGCATCAGGAGCAGGGCCCTTCTTGACTTGCTTGGCCTTAGAACCGCTCGCGATCTTATCGGGAGCTAACTTTCTTTGACCGCCTTTCTTTACATAGGGCTTGCCTTGCCTTTCGCATCATCATCACATGATGGCTGCTTTTCTTAATGCTTTCTCGGTGATTTTAGCATCCCATGCAACTCATCCAAGGTCTTGTCCATGTTGTTCATATGATAGTTCAGAATGAATGGCTCAAAGCTCGAGGGGAGCGACTGAAGAATCACATCAGTAGCCAACTCTTGGCTAAGGGGAAAACCAAGCTTTTCCAGACTCTCAATGTAGCCAATCATCTTAATCACATGAGGGTTGACGGGATTCCCTTCGCAAGCACTCGCACGCAAACAAGGACTTTGAAGTGTTGAACCTCTCGGCCCTTGCTTGGTTCTCAAACATACCACGCAACCCCACAATGATATTGTAGGCATCGTGTTCTCATATTGCTTCAAGCTCGAGAGGACATTGTGGCAAGCATGAGACACTCATATCAAGGTAATCATTCGTTTGCTTCTCATAAGCTTTCCGCAGCCACGGTAGCATTATCGGGCAAGTCATCGGGATAAGGAGACTCAAGGACATACTCCTTGCGCTCTTGCTTGAGAACAATTCTCAAGTTGCGATACCAATCCAAAAAGTTCGTTCCATTGAGTTTTTCTTTCTCAAGAATAGATCGCAAATTAAAAGAACTGGATGCGGCATTAGTTGACATGATCTACAACAAAGAATATGCAAAGTTTAGCACTATGTTCATGTTTGATCTTCCATTAAACAATTTAACAAAGATACTTCCACTATATGTTTTGTAATCGTCTTCCCTCTAACGACATATAGTGGTCAAGATCCATGTTCATCTAAGTTCTAGTGAGCTTTGGCATCACTTGCTAGAAACCTAGTGACGAGGTAAGCAACACTTGCTAATCACATCTTATGTGACTCTTGTTTGTTGGGTGCCATCCAATGCCCCGGCTCCCAACACCATGCCCCAAAGCCCAAATCCAATTTGATAGCCTTGTCAAATAAACCAATACTATGCATGTGGATGTCCGACATCCACCCTATTAGATCAAGATAGTTGATGGTACTGCTTTGGCGAGACCTACCAAACAATGATCATGATTCTTATAGCGCAACAATTGGAAGGGCATCAAAACAAATTCTTAATTTTTCTTGAGAGAAGCTATTCTATCATGAAAACACACCCCTATAGGTATGGCATGAAAGAATAGTATGACAAGAAATAAACATCACATGCATATAATCACATTATACTGTGAATGGTATGGCATTTTGTATCGTAGTGGTCGCCATCGCCATGGTTCCACGGTGATATTCTTCGCCACACTTCTTGTCCTCTTTGTCATCATGCTTGAAGCCTCCATAGCAAAGAACTAAACTATTACAACTAATAGGTAGCAAATGAATTACATGAGGAGCTCAAGCATCACAAGTCGACACGCAGTCGTTATACAATTAAAAACGACCTCAACCCGGTGTGATTAATACGACACAGAGCCGCCAAAACACACATGCATCACATATGCATCTATGCCATACCATTCACATCATTCCCTGCAAAAACAAGTTAAGCGTAGAACGTATTCTACCACCCTGACATGAATGTGTTTCTATAACAATCTATGCGTGTACGCAACGGCGGTCCCGCTGGCCGGTCAGCGGGCGGGGGGTCGAGGGGGTCACGGAATTACATAGATCGCATCTATGAAATCGCTATGAAAATCTCATCGGGCCGATCAAATCAACCCAAATCCGAGCCATTCAAAATGTCTCAATTTTCATTAGATCAATCACATTGATCATCGCGATCGGTATGCTTGAGGAGACCGCAACACAAGACCTCGATCCGTTGGCTCAATCCATTGTCTGCGCACAGTTAGCCCGATGGTGTTACCGGTAGGTAGGGGCAAGTCGGCGTACATCAAAGAAGGAGCACGAACTAATCTTTTGGCCACATGATGCTATCAACTCATACATATTCCAACCCCTTATGACCGATTGATCTAGTCCGTAATAGATCCAATCTATTACAACCGCATATCAACATATGCGCCGATCCGATCGCAAACTAAGCAAGATGGCTCGATACCACTAATGGATCGCGAAGGCTACGCAAGCGTAAAACAAAATTTTCACCGCGCACACAAGGACATCATGCTTAAGGAGGATCATGGATCGTTACCACTAGACGCGCAGCAGCAATGAAGAAGAGTTGGAGAAGCCGATCCAACCACGCGTCGAGGTAGTAGTGGAAGTAGTCGATCGTTCGAACCGATCGTCTCCTCCACGCGATCAACCGCACCACCAGCGATCCAATCGTAGGTTGTTGATGCCGATCAACGCCGTAACAAGCGGCGTCTCCACCGGTATCCA
Organism: Bonia amplexicaulis; assembly: GCA_036346245.1. Lineage (NCBI taxonomy): Eukaryota > Viridiplantae > Streptophyta > Magnoliopsida > Poales > Poaceae > Bonia > Bonia amplexicaulis. The sequence goes on along the minus strand of CM070744.1, from coordinate 8,669,462 downwards.
CCGTCCGGCGGGGCGCCGATCGCGAGTGTACCGGCACTCGCGAGCGACTAGGGTTTGGCTCGGAGGTGGCGGCGGGGTTTAGCTCGGGATTATCGGATGCTTCCCTCGGCCCCGCCTCCATATATAGACCTCCTCACTTGGGCCTCGTGGACCGAGGCCCAATAGAGTCTATCCAGATCTCTATCCGAATTGAGCCCATATCCGAATCACATTCGAATTAGTGTTCCAACCCGTTAAGTGTGCGACACAGAGGTTCACGTATACTTGGTCGCGACCGAAACACCTTTCCGGTCACCCGTTAATAGCGGTCTCTAGTAAGACATATTAACCCCAATGTATACGTAAAGATCATATCGGTGAACTCGTAATGTTCTCATGTACTAATCCCTTTGCCTCACGATATAGATTAAGCTCAAGGCGAGACCGTGTCATCCTCTTAATAGCTCAATCACTCTCTCGATTCCGTGATGGATTATAAACTCGTGATTGACTCCTCAATCACCTTGGCATGGCCATGCACTTTCATAATCCATTACATCGAGGGGCCCGAGATATCTCTCCCATAAGGAGGGCAAATTCTATCTTGATCATTCACATCACACTACATGTTTCATGGCAAACCCAAAGACTACTTTTATGACTACCCGCCACGGAGTAGTGTTTAGTAGTCCCAAAGTAGCTACTACGCATCTTTGGGAACCATGATGATCTCAAGTCTAAGGATTCCACATAAACACTACTTGAGACCAACGATGACATATGGAATCTCTGCAGTGTCTCATGGCGGGTCTATCCAACATATGTTCACTAACACATGTCCATATTATTGATTTGGTATCTCCATACCATGATCTATGAGACATGATCATCAATCAATACACATGCTGATCTTTGAATCATATTTGTTCCTCATATGAAATATAATCAGGGATCATTTAGAAATAGCAACATTTTGGCATTAAGAGTCTCATGAATAAGTCACATACTCATTGATCAATAATGATAATGTCTATTTCAAGGAACAAAGCAATGTATCATAAACATAGTATGTGATATATTCAACATCTCCATGTTGCCTCTAGGGCATATCACCAACAATGCTCCCTATTGCAATTAGAAATATTTTGCTGATCAAAGTACGAGAGACAATCATGAGGCTTTGTTATTTCTTTAACACAATTGCTCAGAAGGTCATCGATCCGGAAGGACTAGATGCTCTACAGGACGAGGTGGTGATGACTCTATGTCATCTTGAAATGTATTTTCCTCCTTCGTTTTTCGATATCATGGTACATCTCATTGTTCACATTGTGTGGGAGATAAAAATGTGCGGGCCCGTATTACTACGTAGCATGTACCCATTTGAGAGGTTCATGGGAATTCTCAAGTCCTACGTACGGAATCGATCTCGGCCAGAGGGAGCATTGTCGAAGGTTATGCAAGCGAAGAGGTCATTGAGTTTTGTGTCAATTATATGGCTCAGACTCAACCGATAGGTGTGCCTCAATCTCGTCATGAGGGGAGGCTGAAGGGTATCGGAACTATCGGAAGGAAAGCAATCACTGCAGATATGGACACGTATACTCAAGCCCATTTCACGGTCTTGCAACACATGACTAAAGTGGCGCCTTATGTCGACCAGCACAAGAATGTGCTTCAAACAAAAAACTGGAGCTACCGGATGTTTGGATCATGAGGCAACATAATGTCAGTTCAACCAATGGTTGAAGGAGCAAATCGCTAGGAGCTCGCCAAGTGAGACGCTGACATGGTTGGCAAAAGGGCCAACATTTACAGTTGTGACATGGCAAGGTGTCGGGACCCGGAGCAACAACTCCGAAACCCTCTGTGTTAATCGCACTATCCCAGGAAAGCTTAGTGCACACAGCAGAACAAAGACAATTATCTTGCATAATGACAAATTTTATTTAACTAAATATGAGCCTGATGGCCAAAGTTTACAATAGCAGCGGAAGAAAACACAAAGCAGCAGCCCATCCTGCCTTCCCACAAGGCGAATGACTGTAAGACGTGGCCTAGTCGCAATCCTCACCGAAGTCGTCGAAGGCTTCCTCTGAAAGAGTTAGATATAGCCACATGAGTACAAACGTACTCCACAAGTTACACCAGCAGTTTTAATAGAGTGGATGCATGCATATGGATATCAAAGGAAGGCATATATAGTTGGTTTGCATAAAAGACAGCATTGAAGTAAATATCATAAAGTAAGTGCGAAAGCTGAATTTGATACAATAAGTAAAACAATATTGTAATCAACATAAGTAACGTTAGTGCAGGCTCCAACCAAACACTAACCTATTCACGGGCATCCCACCCGGACCAACTTTTCAAAAACCAACTCGCATTTGATTCCATTCATCCATACGGTTTTTCCAAAAACTCTCATGGATTCCATCCATCCACAAGGTTTTCCAAAATCTCTTATAGATTCCATCCATCAACAAGGTTTTATAAAGCGTTTTCAAAATCATAGTCTAATCCGTGAAAAACTTTACTCAGCTTGCCCATGACCGTGGGCACGGCTATCCAGGATAGGTTATACACTCTGCAGAGGTTGTACAGCTTTACCCACAAGACATGATCATCCTATATTGTCACCGGATAAACACACTTCCTTTGGTGTGCAGCGAGGAGATCATGACAAAGCCTTTACAATGATTCATTGCCAACATAATCACGCCGCCACTAAGGTTTCACCACAGCATGAATCCACATGCTGGAGCCCCCTCTTGTGCCATGTGAGACTTCTCACGGACTACACGGCGCCACATTCAAACCTATAGCGAGATTAAGTTGGAACTTCACAAATTAGTTGGCTAGGTCTCATCCCATACCGGACTTGTGGTAGTACTGAAAGGGCTTTGCAATAGTAGCTCAGACCGGTCCTTTATTGACTTAGGCACAACCACAAACCCTCGTGCTCGGCAATCAACATTTCGTCACCAAACGACAATGCATGCCGACAAGCACCCACCACTCTTACCATTTGCCTAAGTCTAAACCAGTTTTATATTTTGTTTATAAACATTTTATAAACACTCCCGACTTTCCAAAGTTTAGAAATCGACTTTAAAGTCTATCATTTTATGTGAAAGAAGTATCATTTTATGTGAAAGAAGTATCATTTTATGTGAAGAAAGTTCCCAAAACTTAATATTATTCGCATGACTAAGCAAGTTTATGAAATTTCTAGTTAATACTAATGTACTAACTAGGTTTTAACTATGTTTGACAAGGTATAATTGCATGAAATATCAAATTTGGCTGTCCAAAGGAATTTGGGTATAACTATAGTTCAAACGGATTTTAAATTAGACATTGATTAAAAGTAAGCATGCATATTAGTTTAAAACAATATAAATAATTTTAAAATACTGGGAGCAATATGATCAAAGGTGTAACTTGCACTCGGTTGCTCATGCTAACGCAGCGTCATAGAAATCGAACTCTCCGAGATCATTTGAAACCTAAACGCGAAAATCCAAACAAACCAAATTCAAATAAAATTCAAATAAAATTCTAAAATTTAAAATAAGTACATATTTGAATAGTTTAGGATTTTAGAAGAATTTAGAAATTTGAACGGCTCAAATCGGAGCTAAAATGAACATTTACAGGCTTTAGGAAGTTTAGAAAGAAGGAAAAAGAAAAGGATCCATTTTCCGAATTATTTTTGTATTAGAAAATCTGAATTATGACATCATCACAGAGAATAAAAATAAAAGAAAAGGGATGCTGATGTGGCGCCACGTGGTCGCCATCGGGTCGCCACGTGCCCACATGGCACCACGTGGAGGAGGCCGACAGCCAGGCCACGAGGCGCGGCTGTCGGATTGCGCTTGCTCCGCGGCGGGCGAGGGGTGGAGGACGAGGAGAGGATGGGGATCGAATAGCAGTGCCGTGGCGGTAACGGCGGAGGTGGCGGCGGTGGAGAGAAGCGGCTCTCGGGCGGCGGGAGAAGGAGGAGGTGGGGAGAAGGGAGAGGTGGTGCGGTGCGAGGGAGGCTTGGAGGGAGCTTTATATAGGGAGGGCGGCGGTTGAGCTCACGGAGAAAACGGAAGAAACCGGTTTGGGCGATGTGAATGCATGCGGGCGCCATTAATGGCGGGGGAGGTGGCGAGGTGGAGAGGGAGCCGAGGCGACAAGTTTCGGAATTTTCGTCGTCGGTAGCGGAGCTCGGCGGTGGCGATGGTTCGGTTTTGGCGCATGGTGGCGAGGGTCCGGGCGGTCGGTGGGGTGGCGGCGGGTGAGGTGGCCGGGGGGCGTGAGGCGCGGCGGCGGAGAAGATGATCTGGCGGTGCCCATGCCGTTCGGTCAAAATTTGGAGGAGAGAGTGTAAAATTTGTGAAGAAGATGGAGAGGTTAGGGATGACAAGTGGGTCCCACATGTAAGTGAGAGAGAGTGTGAAAAATTTGAATGGTTTAGATTAAGAGATGTGGCAAAATCTTGGCCATCCACTTTAAGTGAAGGTGAGAGGCTAGGATTGAATGAGTGAAGGGTAAGATTTAATCACAGTGCGACACTTGTCACCACAGGATTAATCCGGATTTAAATTCGGATTTTATTTTCAAAGAAATAGGAGAAGGTTTCTTAAACACTTTAAAAATAGCAAATAATATTTAAAAATTCCAGAAAATTTACAGAAAATCCCTGGAGACATTTTATACTTAATAAAAATATTTATACTTTATTTTGACCATTTAGCCCTTTATAAAAATATCTTTTGGCATCCAAAAATTGATTTTAATTTCCAGAAAATTTTCAAAATTTCTATAAAATATTTTTAGACTTTCTAAAAATATTTTCAACTCAAATTTGCTCTTTTAATTTTTTTACAAAATACCCTTTGGCTTTAAAAGTCGATTTTGAGATCTCGAGAGAATCTCGTAAATTAATATAAATTTTGGGAAGCTTGGAAAAGGGTAAATAAATTCTTTTAGCTTTTAAGAAAATATTTAAAATATATTTTCTTGCTTTTAGGCTTTGAAACAAAATCCAGAAAATCACAGGAAAACCAAATAAAAGCCAAAAGCTTTTAAATACTTAATTTGAAGTAGTTTCTTTTATGAAACTTACCAAAACCTTTTTATTTGACAAAAGCTTTATGTTTTTAGTAAAATTACTTTTAACGAAAACCTTTTTGAAAAGGCTAAAAACGAGCAAACACAAACTTTCAAATTCAGGCAACTAAAGAATACTTATTTTTATTTTAAATTGAATTAATTTTAATTATTAATTTTTTTTTGAAATTTAAAAATAACAACGGGTTGTTACACAAGGATATGACATAAATGGTACACATTCTATCTGCTGATCTCGGGATGTAAAGAGCACAAACCGTATCACGGTGTCGCATAGATGCGTTCAGTACCGATGGGTCGAGAAACTCGTACTATGGGTTCATAGAAGAGATTTGGGAGCTCGACTACGTGGTTTTCAAGATCCCCTTATTTCACTGCCGTTGGGTGCATCTCCCACAGGTGAAGGTTGACAAGTACGGTGTCACTACCGTGGACCTCCAACGTGTCGGGTACAAAGACGAACCATTCGTGCTCGCCAACCAAGTTGTTCAAGTTTTCTATGTAACAGGCAGGCAAATAAGAAACGCCATGTAGTTCTTCATTGAAAAGGAGAATTGTCGGAGTAGAGAATGTAGTGGACGAGGAAGAATACAATCAATTTGACGAGTTACCTCCTTTTGGAAATGGCTTAAGGGTCGACGACGAACAACGTGTGAAACTAGTTACGCACGCATTGATCATCATGAAGGGCTCATTTTAAAGGAAATAAACAAGTACAATGAGAATGAGCTTCATATATGTGGGCATTTGCATATATGTATATAACAACGCATTTGTGTGATGTATATGTGAAAATGTGTGGTGTAGTCAATTTTGAGAATGAGAAAATATGTAAAGAAATATCTTGTGTGAATGCCATTGGTTGGTGTTGTATATGAATGCAGTGGTTGGTGTTGTATATGAATCGCCGCAAGTCTGTTGGTGGTTGATCATAAATGCAGCTGGTTTTGTCCGAAGGAATACAGTGGGCTTATCGCGAGCGGTTCTACACTTATAACCGTGCAGTGATATCAATATCACGCACGGTTCTACACTTATAATCGCTCGGATATCAATATCACAGACGGTTCTACACTTATAACCGTCTGTGATAGTATACATATCACAGACGGTTCTAAATTTATAACCGTCTGTGATAGTACAATATCACAGACGGTTCGACATTTATAACCGTCTGCGATAATCCTCCTATAATTATCTCCCGCTAGGGTTTTCCGCGCCGTATCTGCAGATTATATTCTACATCTAAATCCCAATACGTCCTGCCGCCTCCGCCACCTCGAGCCCTCGCCGCCGCCACCCCGAGCCCTCGCGTTCGAAGACCGACGCTCGGCCGCCTCCACGCCCGGCGCCCCGCTCTCGCCTCCCGAGCCCTCGCCGCCTCGAGCCCTCGCCGCCGCCTCCGAGCCGCCCGCGTTCGAAGACCGCCGCCGGCTCGCCCCACGCCTAGCCGTCCTCGTCTCGCCTCCACGCCCGCCGTCGCGCCTCCGGTTGCCTCCGGCCGCCTCCCCGACCCTCGCCGGCCGCCGCCTCCCGACGCATAAGTACTAAGGTAACCTTGTGATGCTATGATTTGCTTCATGTTAGAACTCCAAATCCCTACAAATGTTAGAAAACACACTAGGAACTACTCACCCGTGCAAATGTCAGTTCATATAATACTATGATTTGCTCATGACTAGAAAACACATGGCTTGCTCATATGATACTATGATTTGCTCATGACTAAAAGCAAGGCGTTTCCCTGTATGGCCACATAGAACTTTGTTTAGAGACATTATAGTAATAATATATGTCAGATAGACCTTCAAAGGGCATGAAGCAAGTGGTACACTCCAGTGTATCGGATTCAATGAACTTGATACACTGGTTTGTGCCATTTGCTTCATAGCCCTCGTCGGCCGCCTTCCCTCCCCTCTACTCCTCTCCTCTCTTCCAATTCAATATGATCACTTATTTTATCCTTATAGACCCACCAATTGAGCAACATGTCATCCGCACATTCTTCAACACCATCACGGAGGCGCCCGCCCAACATCAAGACGCCAAGGAAGAGGGCTATCAAAGAAGCACGAGGGCGATTTACCATCACAATGATCGATGCATCTGGGGTCCCTCTCCTTCCTCACAAAGTAGTAAGCGCATTCCGAACATTGATCGGAATAGTTGCATGAGAGCGAATTGAGATCACATTCAATTCGTGGAAGAACATTCCTGAGACTCGGAAACGTGAGCTGTGGACCGAAATTTTGGCATCGTTCGAGATCCCAGAAGAACACCAAGACGTCGTACAACGACAAACCTACCTAGCAGCGTGCAAAGCATGGAAGAACTTCAAGAGCACGCTTGTCAAGAAATATGTGGAGACGGATGAAACGTCTATTCATAAATACACATTCCTGGAACCACAATGGGAAGAGTTCAAGGCGATGAAGACAACTGAAGATTTCAAAAGTACAAGTGTGGCGCATAAGGCCCTCCAAGCAAAAAACACACACCCCACAGACTTGGCACAGCTGGGTATGCGGGTAAAATCCCGCAGTGGAGGACGGAGGATGACTTGGCAGCCCAACAGGACATCGCCCCGCCATTTTCCAATATCCCGGATGAGCGCGCTCGAAATTGGATTAGAGCAAGGTCATCTACAACGACATCGGGGGACGTCTCCTTTCGAAACTCTGCAGACCAGCAAGTGTCCCAGCGTCTGGTAAGATATCAATCGAAGTACGTAGCTTGTAATTACTCCGAACTGCGTTTAATTGAAATGACATGTCATGCTCTTGCGGGAAGAGTTGAGTTTGAATCTACCCGGGATCATTCCGTGGAACAAGGGAGAATGATATGCCTCCGTGCCCAGGAAACAAGGAGTACCCGGCCGTATGAGAGGCCTTGGGCTTACGTTCCTTGGAAACATGGTTTCCAAGATGACTCAAATGTACTCCACGTGGGAAGAGAATCAAAGCCGAGCGTGAGGAGCGGCTACGAGAAGAGTTCAAGGCAACTCTTAGAGAGGAGATAATGGGTGAGCTGGCTGATGTAATCAGAGATGAGGTGCGGAAACAAACAGAAAGTCAGCAGGCCGCCGCTCCCGTGGTAGCTAGCCCGCATAACCGTCCGAGTAGTTGCGCGTCCAACCGATGGAAAGCATGGCGATTTCGTGGACAACATCCGGTAAAATTATTATCTCTCCAATGCTTGCTCCATTCATAGACCTATTAGAGTAGCTAATTTTGTATCGTTATGTAGGAGCCTACGGCGAGCTCAAGTGAGATGTGCCTCCGTTCCCTTGTCTGTTGCTTGGGGCCGTGCATATCGACCAGTATCGGGGCAGTGCGGTCAACCTTAGCGCCATGCTACGCAAAAGTTAATGTAGATGGTGTGCATGCCAATTTTGAGGTCGTCCCGCCATCAAGGCCCACAAGCGAGATCGTGACTCTAGGGCGTGCCATTGGAACATTCATCCAAAGGGCCCAAATGCGACATCTCCTCGGAGGTTTCTTCACGGTGGTCGGACCGAAGTGCAGCACGAACCGTAGCTAGCGATGGTGCTATCTCCACAACGGCAAAGACGAACTAGAGCTAGCGATGGTGCTATCTCCACAACGGCAAAGACGAACCGTAGCTAGCGATGGTGCCATCTCCACAACGGCAAAGACGAACCGTAGCTAGCGATGGTGCTATCTCCACAGCAAAGACGAACCGTAGCTAGCGATGGTGTTATCTCCACAACGGCAGAAGACGAACCGTAGCTAGCGCCGGTGCTATCTCCACGGTGCTACTCGCCAAAGCAACTTGCAACGTCGAACCATTACGGTCGCTCACCATAAAGTCGACCTACAATCGAGGCGTTGGCAAGGGCAAATCAAAGATGAAGGATGATGATGATACACCGTACCTGCCATTGGCCCGCAAATTCTTGCTAGGCGAGCCGATGATATTCCCGCAAGAGCAACTCGTAACCCTAGGACTTGGTTTCCAAACATTACACAATTGGTATATGCAACAGTCCAATAGGCCAGAGGTAGAACGACGCTCGGTATCATCACAAATTCAAGCGGGAACATTTCAAAGACGAAGTTCGTGATTGTGTCTTCGTGGTGACCTTTGACGATATATTTGATGTTTTCACGCCAACGCCTCGACGCCTCACTGCTCGATGCCGGACGCTGTAAGTCCGCATAATTATAGTCTCTGCTCACGCCATACCGATATATGTCACAATTTGTTGCTTTTCTCGTATATATATAGATTCATGCTGACCGAAGCTAGATCATCGAAATTACCAATTGGTTTCCTGGACCCACGCTTGGTCGCCATTGATACCATCAACGAGGATGCATCCTTCATCAAGAGCTATATTACAACAACACTGCTGCTTCACCGTGATAAGGAATTTGTTCTTATGCCATACAATGAGCACTTCCATTGGATTTTAATTGTAATTATACCAAAATGGAACAAGGCTATATACCTTGATTCTTTAAGTAAGAACAAATCCAAGTACATACTATCGCGAAATACTCGATAGGTAAGTACATTGTACATTGTACTCTTTTTCCTTCGAATGACTAATCTAACTTTTTCGAATAACGAAGGTCGTCACGCATACATTCAACAAACACGTGGTTTCGACGACGGGGCCAAGCCCTTGAAATATTCTCGTAATTTTTGGGTATTCACTAGCTACACATTAATTAATCCTATACAACACTTAGTAGTAATACCTTTTGATTTAACACATTCTATTTTTGCAGTTACACCAGCAGCAGCCGGGCAACACTTGTGGATACTACGTGTGCCACCATATGAGACTACTCCTCGATTCCTCAAGATCGGCAATTCTAATGTTTGTCAATCTTCCCACATTCATTTCATACTTGTCACGTTATATATGTAAGCTGTTGATTTTCCTATCGACAGAGCTCGCCCATCTCTACATCTCGCATTGAAATGTACCGGACTTTGCAAAAATTCGAGGAGAGTTCGCTTGGTTTTGTGCGAGAAAGTCATCGATCGATGGAGAGTTCCCTGCAAGACCGTAATTGAATTTGTTAATGGATATTAATATCATTTCAATTAATTCATTTGCGAAATGGATGCCTTATGTTTGTGAATGAAATGTGATGTGAATGAAGTGTGATATGTTTGTCAAATGAATTGAGATCTGAATTGTATGTATACATATACCGTTCATCTCGCTTGTTTCGAGAGGGCATGTCTAGCATTTCACGAGACTAGCCAATAAGTAAGTAGATTTAGGGTAGAAAGGAACATCACAGACGGTTTGTGCGTGATATTGAAATATCACGCACGGTCGGAGAAGACCGTCTGTGATAACCTTCGATTATCACTGACCCATAAATTCAGACGGTTCACTAAATCGTCTGTGATGACGTTTTTGAACCGTCTGTGATGACCTTTTCTGTAGTAGTGTTAGTCTTAATGGACTAGTTTCTCCTTTTAAGTCTGAATAGAATTTTTCTTTTTAGTCGGTTTGTAGTATGTTGAGTTGTAAGCGTGATACATAAACGCTGCTATGTTTGTCAGTTTTAGAAAGTTCTCTACAAAACCGGTATCGCATAAAAAAAAGAAAATTGTTATGTGTTTAGCAGCCATGTTGGTGTTCTTATTCTTGTGAATTTCTATCGGGATTTCATTTTGTTGCGTGGGTTTTAACCCTTGGTTTAATTCTTGCATCGACATCGTGATCCACTACTACGGGACGGTCATCACGCACGGTTCGTAACGTCATCACGCAGCGGTTTTGCGAACCGTCTCAATTTATGGGTCGCTGATAATACGAGGTCATCACGCACGCGGTTTTCAACCGTCGTGATAGCTAAAATCACGCACGGGTTTTACTAAAACCGTCGCGATAGTGATAATCACGGCGGTTTTAACTAAAACGTCGTGATATTCGATAATCGAGCGGTTTTAATTAAAATCGCTCGTCATTATCATGTACCACAGACGGCTAAAACCGTCAGGATATTCGATAATCCCGCACGGTTTTAGTTAAAACCGCTCGATTATCAGATATCACGCACGGTTTTTAGTTAAAACCGTCGTGGTACATGATAATCGCGCATTTATTTTAATTAAAACCGCTCGATTATCGATATCACGCACGCTTTTTAGTTAAAACCGTCGTGATATTCCTTCTACCCTAAATCTATTCCTATTTATTGGCTAGCCTCGTGAAATGCTAGCCATGCCCTCTGAAATAAGCGGATGAACAAGTATATAAGGCATCCATAAACATCCAATACACATCACATTTCATTCACAAACATAAAGTATCCACTTCGCAAATGAATCAATTGAATTGAAATAAAATATCCATTACATCGCATTACAATGCAATAAAATTCATGGTGCATGTGGAACTGTCCTTCCGACTTTATGACTTGAGCCACCAAAAGTAAGCCAACTCTCCTCGAATTCGTGAAATATCGGGCTGTTCCAATGCGGTTGACGGGATGTACGCAGCCTGTGGATAGGGATATGAATGTAATATGTAACGTGATAAGTATGAAGTAAATATGGAAAGATTGATAAACCTTGAATTGGTTATCCTCGAGGAATCGAGGAGTAGGTCCATATGGTGGCAAACATAGAATCCACATGTGTTGCCGGCGGTACCGGTGGCACCGCAAAATAGAATGAGCAATAATTCAAGAGGCATTAATACGAACTGCGCATAGGATTAATTAATGTGTAATAGCGAATACCTTAAAATCTCGAGTATGTCTCGTGCCTTTGCCCCTTGCTTCGAGACACCCCCATTTCAACGCACATCGCGAACGCCCCACGTGATTCAAAAAGTTAACCTTAGTCAATCGGAATGAAAGAAAGAGTACAATATAGGTATGTATGGAGAAAATAAACTTACCTATCGATTACTTGGGCGACAACCGTGAAGTCCATTTTATTCTTACTTAAGGAATCAAGGTAATATACCTTGTTCCATTTTGGTACAATGACTATTAAAATCCAATGAAAGTTTTGATTGTAGGGCATAAGTATATAATCCTTATTGTGTTGAGCCCGCAGCCACGATGCAATGTACCTCTCGACGACGGACATATCCTCGCCGATGGTATACTGGCGACCATGTGTGGGTCCAAGAAACCAACCGATGATGACTGGATGTTCTAGCTTTAGTCCGCACGTGTCTACATATACACACGAAAGCAACAAATTATATATGGCATTTATCGGTATGACATGAACGGAGATCGTGATTGTGCACACTTACGGCGTCCAAAGATCGAATGAGTGAGACGTCGAGGCGTTGAGCGTGAAAAGATCGAATAAGTCCTCGGCGACCACGAAGACACCGCCTTGAAAATTGTGATGGAAATGCTCCAACGCGAATTTGACAAAGGATACCGATCTCCGTTAAGCCTCGGCTTATTGGATCGCTCCATTGAGAGATCATGTGGAGATGATCCCATCTTTGTGATGAGTATTTGACTCTTGTTTGAAGGAAATTTGAGTTTGTTTTGGGCGCCTTATGCGAAGTCTTAGCCCGTGTCGATGTCCAAGTCGGTACGATCGCTCCACGGTTCGTGCGACCACGTTTGGTCGTGGTCGAAACTCTTCCGAGTGCCGCACGACCATGGTGGTCGTGGTCGGAAGGTTATACGACCACGTTGAACTCAATCGGTGGTCTACGCACCACGTTGCGGCCCCTCGGGAATTTTGGTTGTGGTTGAAAGTGTTCCGGCATTTACGACCTTCTTCGCCGAGTATCGAAGTCGGTTGGACGGCGCACGACCACGTTGTGGCGCCCCGCGAATTTGAACGTGATCGAAGTTCACCGGTAGCGCACGACCACGCTGGTGGTAATCAGATTCCACCGAGCAGCGTCGAGTTCTTTGGCCATGGCTCAAGGGTTTACGACCACGCTGGAAATTGGGCGCTCGACCACGCCAGGTCTCGGGCATTCGACCACCTTGTATCGCTAGCGGCACGACCACGCTGGCGATCGAGCCACGACCACGTTAGCACGGGTCTGAACGTGGTCGGTAGTCGTGGCTATGGTCTTCGATCACGTTGTGCGGTCGGATGTTCGACCACGTTGTCGGCAGATTGACCGTGGTCGTGCGGGTTCATTCAAACCGGTCGTGTGGGCTCATATGGTGTCCGATTACGGTGAGGTTTGGTCGGTTGGGTTCCTTGTGAAGTCATGGACCTTGTGGACTGGTTTGTTCTACATTTTGACAAGGTTTGGTAAAGTCTAATTTCGTGGAAAGAGACTTGAGCTCGTGAGTTGTCGCGAGTATGGATCGGTGCTATGTGATGGTTTTGTTGTCTTTGTTGGTTGCGGGAACCGAGGAGGCAGTCTTGGTGAGGCTTAGGAGGTCGGGACTAGACAAGGGAGTTGTTGAGGTCCAGAACGACGTGGAAAAGCCGAAGAGGACGTGTCGTGCGGTGGGTCGACAAAGATGGATAGCAAGCGGTGGAGGAAGCTTCACGGAAGGCGCGGAGGGGCATTTTGGAGAAATGTCAAAGCTGCGGGGAAGCCGCCCACGGGAAAGCACTTGTGACCACCGGAGAGGCTCTGTGAGAGCTCGTGGAGTTGGTGGCGCTAACGGGCAAAGCGGGGAGCCGTTGCACGAGAGGAACAGGTAAAGCATTGGAGGCTGCGCAGCTTAACCACTCGGTTAGCGGGTTGTCTCGTGTGGAGACCCGTTAGTGAGACTATAAATAGAGAGGTTAGGTCTCGTGAGCGAGTGAGGTTGTCCCCGAGTGCTCGAGTGTTCCTCTCATCTTGTGTGAGTTGTCTCGGTAAGAGCATGGATGCTCGTGTACCTCCGATGGAGTGGTCAGAGAAACCTCCATGTGAAATAGAAAAGATTGGATTCATCTCTCCGTATCTTTCCGCTTTTATGTTCTTGAGATGATTTGTTTGATTTGTTTGTCGCCTCTATTCTTACCGTCATCCGTGTCTTCTTTGAGAGTTGGCCTACATTTGATTTGCTCGTAATCGAAGTTGTCTTAAGGCGGTTTGTCAAGACCATTCCGAGAGCAAAGAACAAATCGAGAGAGAAATTGTTTTCGTGAACTTCACTCAAGCTCTCTGTCTAGGATTTCGACTTTGTTTGTTCTCTCGATCGCTGCGAAGACTTTGGAGATTCTTGGTAAATTCACTTCTAGAGATCTCATGCTTACTAGGTTTCAAGTTTCATGCTTCTTGGATCTCGAACAAAAGTTCTTCAAATTCTTGCTTTGCGGTCGCGGCGCCCGACAACAGTAGTATTCATTTCGTTCTTACGACCACGGCCGAGACATCGCCAAGTCCGCCTGGGTGTTTCGCTCACTACCGGTTCTCTCGACCGTTGCTCGTCGAGTCTTACCGTGACCAAACAAGTTTTCTTTTCTTTCTCTCTCGGATTTTCAGAAGCAATCAATCTTACATTACGACTTACGCTTTTGGTTTTATTTGTCGCTGCGATCCGCTAAGCTTTGAGTATTCACGACTTATATATCTAGTGGAGAAGAAGAAAAGCTTGAATTCATTGGGGCTATTTTAACTCACCATTCACCCCCTCCTGCCATTTCGGTCCTTCAATTGGTATCGAGCCGGTTAGCTCTTCTTCATAGATCTTAACCGGTCTCAAAGAGCCATGGCAATGACAAGTATTCCACCAAGCCGCCTATTTTCGATGGCTGGATTACCCTTCCGAAGAGCCGAATGGAAACATATATCCGTGCTCGTGGGTATGCTATTTGGCTAAGGTGAAAATACAATTTGTTGTTCCCGCCGATGAGAACATCAATGCCGGAATATGGTCGATGTTGAGGCAAATGCAAAGGCAAGGAACATCATCATACGTGGATTGAGCGAGTTAATTTGATCGCATCTCTCACCGTCGTCCGCCACGACATCCGGGTGACCTCGATGCATATCATGAGGGCACCTCCCGGATCAAGACGGTTCGACAGATCGCCTTCAGCGAATACAAAGAAATTCGAGATGCTTATCGGAGAGTCCCTTGACGAGTGCTTTTCACGCTTTCACAAGATTTTGAGCAATCTCCGAGCGGTCGGTCTCACATACTCCGACTCGGATAACGCCGACAGATGCTTTCAGACTCGATCTTGGGTTTGGGAGATGAAGGTGACTACCATCAAGGACACCACGGACCTCGACCTTGACTCTTGATGCGCTTTACTCGCGCCTCAAGACTCACGAGATTGACATAGTCTCGCCGGTCGAAGTCACAATCGATGGCTCTAGTCACGGATCCCACTTGACTCGGTTCTTCCGCCGATTCTCTTTGCGGGTTCTCCTAGCTGCTCTCGTGATGTAACCGATGATCGCTAGAGCGGCTAGAGGGTGAACAATAGCCCTCCTAGCTCGGAAGTTCTCCCATGCTTACAAGAGAAGGAGGGACGGAAAAGAAGAGGACCAATGATTTGCTTTGAGTGTGGTGGCCCCAACCACATTCTGACAACCGCCCAAGCGGAGAAGGGCAAATCGACGTTGGCGGTTCGGCAAAACGACTACATCGACAAGAACCGCAACAAGAAGCCTCCATGCACGCAAGGCAAAAAGAAGTACCGCGACTTTGGGAAGGCCAAAGTCGCTGTTCCACTGCGCCCTCACCGCTGCTCGACGACCTCGACCTCAGCGAGGTGGAGGGATGGAGCGACGACGACGGACGGGTGATCAAGACCCCAAGAGCGGGACGACTTCTCGGCATGTGCTTCATGGCCTCGAGGGCTTAATCGAGCGACAGTGTACATCCGACTCTGACGAGGTATGCCCCACCTATGACCAGCTCAATCATGCTTTTCTTAAGCTAGGTGGATTTCATGCTAGAGCTAAGGCTAGGTGTACTGAGTTAGAGAAGGAAGTAGCTAGATTGTCACGGGAGCTTACTTCACTTACATCTGCTCCCTCCCGTGACGAATGTGATACATGCATTGCCTTGCTTGGAGACATGGAGAAACTAAGGACCTCGCATGATAGTCTGTCCTCGGAACTTGACATTGTTAAGGTGGAGAACATTAGTCTTCTTGCTGAGCTTGAGATGAGTAGGGTAGTTCCTGTTTCATCTTCTACTGTTGAGACTATTTCTTGCACCTCATGTGAGGATAAGGACAATGCTTTTAGAGGTCTTTATACCATGTTGCTTGATCTCGCTCGAGACTTGTGAAAGTTGCAATAATTTAAAATGAACTTAAAAAGGCCGATCACAAAATTGTGAGTTACAAGCTTTTCTACTTGAGCCTATTGCTTCATGTGTAAATTGTCCTGTTATCTTCTTGAACTTGAATCTGCTTTCAAAACAGTTTCAAGAAATGATTGACTACAATAAGAAAATGGCTCAGTATGCTTCTAAGGACCCTGTTAGCTCACCATGCAATAGTTGTAATAAACTAAAATCTGAATTGATTGCATTGGATGAAAATGTGTGAAGCTAACTAAGGACCTTCTAGAAAAATCACATCCTTCTTGTGCTTTACGTCAGGTCAAGTGTTACAAAAGGATAAGGACATGGTAGAGACGTTTAGGAAGAGTTACGAGAACCAAATGGCTAGGATTAGGGCTGCCCCTGTATCCCTGTGAAGCCCTCAAGGTTGAGGTGGCGTGCATAAGGAAAATACGCACGTGCTATTCGCTCTTCGCTATTGGTTCTTCTCCTTCCTCTCCTCCCGCTGTCTCTTCTTCTTCTCCTTGCTCCTCTTGCACCTCTCTCTTTCGGGAGTGTCGGCACCTTATGAACACTCTCGAGAAATTTGTAGGAGGCAAGAAGGATCTCAATCTTATTCTAGACCAATCAAAGATTTGCAAGTTCAAACAGGGTCTAGGATATGATTTCCGTGAGGATGTGAGGAAGCATCCACCGCCGTGCTCGCACTCCATAGCCGCAGGTGTGATCGAGGTCAAGCCCAAGAACAAGAAAGTTCAATTTAGATCAGCGGGCTTTGTCCAAGGGATTTCGACGACAAGGTGATTTCACCGCAGCTTGACCTCTCGAAGGCAAAGCCATCTCATGCTACTTGACCCCCGTATATGGTATCATTGCACCTTCGCCGAAGGATGGGCATCTGATTGACCAATGCTTCAAGCGTGCCAAGATCGCCAAGAGACCGTCTTGAGTCTCTTAGGCGTATTCAGGGTCAGCCCCAGACCTTGAGTGCACCTAAGACCAACACGAGGTCTAGGTTTGCTACTGTTGGTAGCTTTGGGCAGCACCGAGGACTTGGTTTTTCTGAGTCTTCTGTTTTTCGTCCTCGTGCTTCCTCTGGTCGTGACTTCCGCCGTCCTGAGGGTAGATCTCGTTTCCATCGAGATAGCTACCCGCTGGCGTGATCAAGATGTCTGCCAAGACTCGACTCGCTCTCCGTAGTAGTCGGACCAAAGAATGCCTGTGTCGCACATAGACCTTCTCGCTTTGAGCGACTGAGGGCGAGGGTAGTTAGAGGTCACCGTGTGTGACTACTTCTTACGCCGACGTGTGACTCAAGATTGGGTGCCAAAATCTATGTTGATTTATCCCAGTACTGAGACTTTGCTCTCTTGTTGACTCAGGTTCGCCGGGCAGGGAAGGGAAAGGTTTGGCTTGTAGACTCCGGGTGTTCACGACACATGACCGGAGATTCCGTTGGTTTTCTTCCCTGCCCGTGCTCGTGTGATGAGACGATCACCTTCGGAGACGCCTCTTCCAGGCGAGTCATCGCCAAAGGTACAAGGCGCATTAATGATTCATTTGTTTTAAAAGATGTTGCCTTGGTTAGTAAGTCGCAGTACAATTTGCTTTCGCTCTCACCACCGATGACGATTTCGAGGTGAGTTTTAAGAAAAACAACCGCAAAATTCTTGATTCTTCTGTAGTCCGGTTTATGGATTTCTCGCTTTGGGAGGATCTTTCGTGCTGATTTTTCCGAGTCTTCGGTGATCCTCTCCGTTGTTTGCTTGCTTCGAGTCCCGCGATCTTTCCTTACGGCATAGGAGACTTGGTCATATTGATTTGACCATTTGACCCGAGTTAGCGGCCACGATCTCATTCGTGGTCTGCCGAAACTCAAGATGGTCAAAGATCTTGTTTGCGCTCCATGCTTAAACTGCAAGAAGATGATTGCCATTTCTCATCCTTCGGTCACAAGCATTATGACCGATGCACCGGACAGCTGCTCCATATGGATACGGTTGGACCAAATGAAAAGTGATCGGCAGGAGGGAAGTGGTACGTTCTTGTTGTGGTCGATGACTATTCGAGGTACTCTTGGTGTTTTTCTTAGCCTCAAGGATGAGACGTTTACACATTTTCGAGGTCTTTTCAAGAGGCTTTCTGCTGAGCTTCCGGTGCCTTACGAGCGATCCGCGAGGACAATGGCACTGAGTTCAAGAATTCCTACTTTGAGAGTTTCGTGGTGAGCGGTGTAGAGCACCAGTTCTCTTCTCCATACGTCCCCAGCAGTAATGGCGTTGTGGAGAGGAAGAACCGCACCTTGGTCGAGATGGCGTGACGATGCTTGATGAGTACTCTACACCGCGGAAGTTTTGGGTCGAGGCTATAGCCACCGCGTGCCATGTTTCTAATCGAGTTTTTCTTGAGCACACTTGCACAAGACTTATGAGTTGAGATACGGCTAAAGCCGGTGTTTCTCATTTTCGTGTGTTTGGTTGCAGTGTTTTATTCTAAAGTCCGGGAACCTAGATAAGTTCGAGTCATGATCTTGTGATGGACTTTTTCGGGCTACTCGACTTCTTGGCGGGCCTATAGGGTCCGGGCTGCGAGTCTAGTAAAATGGTAGAAACCTATGAGGTAACTTTCGATGAGGCGGTCCCGGACTAGGCCCGATATCTCGTGTTCACTAGAGCAGTCCGAGACCATCTTTGTGGATGATGAGTATGATGGAGATGAGGGTTGTTCACCCGATCCAGCCCCTTCTCCACCCCTTGAGGTGCCTTCTTCCACCGCACCTCGAGGCGATCGCCTTACCTTCGCTTCCGGAGCTAGTGGCTCTGCTCCTACCCGTCGCTGTAACGAGGTAGAGGCCACTTCTTCTTCTCATCCTAGACCTCCAAGACATATCCAAAAATCTCATCCTTCCGAGCAGATGATTGAGATCTATTTGAGCGAGTCACACGCTCCAAGTCTCGGCGTGTCACTTTTACTGCCTCCACTGCCAGAGCTTCCTTTGAGCCCAAGGACGTTTGTCATGCTTTATCCGACGAGTCTTGGGTCAATGCCATGCATGAGGAGTCGGAGAGTTTCGAAGAAACAAGGTCCGGACGCTTGTTGAGCCCCTCGAGATCAAAATATCATTGGAACCAAATGGGTGTTCAAGAACAAGCAAAGTGAGGATGGGGTAGTCATTGAAACAAGGCTAGGCTGGTTGCATTGTGGGTACTCCTGTGTTGAGGGTCCGGATTTCGAGGAGACCTTGCCCTCGTAGCTCGCCTTGAGGCCATTAGAATTCGCTTGCCTTGCAGCTTCTAAAGGTTTCAAGCTTTACCAGATGGACGCCAAGAGTGCCTTTCTCAATGGCTTCATTGAGGAAGAAGTCTATGTCGACGACCTCCGTGTTTCGAGAACCCCAAATACCCTAGTCATGTCTTCAAGCTTTCCAGCATTGTATGGACTTAAGCAAGCCCCTAGAGCTTGGTATGAGAGGCTTAAGTCCTATCTATTGAGACATGATTTTGAGATGGGTAAAGTTGACAAGACCTTGTTCATTCACGGCTTGGCAATGACTTTTGCCGTCACTAAATTTATGTCGATGACATTATCTTTGGCGGCTCTTCTCATGCTCTAGTTTCACAGTTCTCGGATGTCATGAGCACCGAGTTTGAGATGAGCATGATGGGTGAGTTGACTTTCTTCCTTGGCTTCCAAATCAAGCGCACTCGGGAGGGTACCTTCTTGCATCAAGGCAAGTACACCGTGATCTCCCGAGACGCTCGACATGAGTGATGGAAAGCCGGTGTCGACTCGATGGCTTCTACGGCCACACTTGACCCGATGATGAGGACGAGCCAGCTTGACCAAAAGAGTTCAAGTATGATTGGCTCTCTTGTACCTCACCGCCCGAGACCGGACATACACTTTTTCGTGTGTCTTTGTGCCCGGTTTCAGGCTTCTCCTCGCGTATCTCATCGCCAGGCGGTGAAGCGCATCTTTCGGTACCTTCGAGCTACCATTGACTATGGTATCGGTACTCTTCCTCATCTGTGCTATCCCTTAGAGCCTATTCGGATGCGAGACTTTGCCTACAGAGGATAGATAGGAAGAGCACTTCGGCACCGCCGTTCATTGGCACTTTCTCGTTTCTTGGTCTTCGAGGAAGCATCCTGTTGCACAGTCCACCGCAGAGGCCGAGCACGCTGTTCTGCGACCGATTGTCGTAGCCAAGTGCTTTGGATGGTCTCGACTGCGGGACTTTGGGTTAGCTATCGATCGTGTTCCGCTCTTTTGCGACAACACGCCTGCGATTAGCATTGCTAAGAACCCGCAGCACTCTCGGACCAAGCACATCGATATCAGATATCATTTTCTTCGAGACCATGTAGAGAAGGGTGACATCGTGCTCCAGTTTGTGGAGAGTGACCACCAGTTGGCTGATATCTTCACCAAGCCTTTGGATAGCACGAGGTTTTCAGCTCTGCGGGGAGAGCTTGGGGTGGTTTGTCCTTACGGACTATTGTGAGGGGGAGCTTTGGGCTTTACTGCTTTATCATATTAATTGTGCTTCAGATCCATCTTGTTGCATCGCATTTTCGGGTGCATTGGGTTTAGTCCTTCTAGCATAGGTTAGAGTGTGTCTCTTGCTGAGTTGCTTAGACTTCTTGCTCTTATCTTGTGCTTTCAGGATAGCTGTTTCTTATCTCACTAGGTTGAGCTCACTCACTTCTTTTAGGTTCTAGCGAGGGTTGGGCCACCCTCGGGTAGGTGGCACGTGTTTGCTCTCTAGTGTGCGTTTTCTCGACAAATTTGTTGTCCCGAGACATATAGGGTAGATGAGAGTCGATCGAGCCATAGTATCCTCTATATCTTATCTATGCTTTAAGGACTCACGGTTTTCCGATTTATTTGCCGACTCTTGATTTTTATTGCTTTGGTTGTGGGGAGTTCATTTGGGAACTTCTAGATTTTAATTTTGACTTAAACTCAACTTGAACTAAAAGCTGCATCACATGTTAAGGGGGAGCTGGATTTTCTGCATTGCATTCTGCATTGTAATATAACCACATTGAGCCTTGATTATTATCCGGTTATGACATGCTTTCAATGCTTTACACATTGCCATGATTTGTGCTCCATTGCTAATCTGATCATGACTTTATATGTGTAGTCAAGTCTTTGCCATGATAGGTTAATTAAAATGCCAAATTTGACCTAATTCATGTCTTGTTCATATTTGAGATTAGTCACCTTCGTTATCCTTTTATGATTCTCGCCATGTCAAATAGGTGAGTTGAGTCTTGAATCTTAGTTGAGCAATAGATTGAGCTATCAGTTTCTTGATGACACATAAGTTAGTACAATCTATTAAAAGCAAAAGATCTCTTTGTGTGAAAAACTGATCTCACCAATTCTTTCTCATGAGACGGCTTGCCATTGCACAAAGGCATGAACTCGTGGGAGTTTTGATGACCAAGATCATTTCCTTAAGCTTCTCGCTTGGAATGATCGCATAAGGCTTGAGGTCTAGCACATGACAAAAATATGATTGAAAACAATCATGAGATCTCAAAAAAATGTCAAAAGTGCTCAATTTAAAAAATTTCAAAGTACTTCAACAATTGTATCATTCTTGAACGAACAAAGACTCTAGTTGGCTCAACACTAGCTTCTTGATTCCATTTAGCTCATTGGCATGGCTTGCATCATTTGTGGATATCATTAGCTAGACTAAAATCTTGTTTGACTTGACTTGCTAAGTACTTCAAATTAAAAAAAATCAGATTATACCATCTGTTAGCTTAGCTTCTCTTTACATACATAGTCATGATCTTTGTAGCATACTTGTATGTTATGGCTTGGTGTAATACATTTGGTCATTTTGGATAATTCTCATGGCTCGCATACTTTGAATAATCAAATCAGCCATTCCATCCATCATTTTGACTTATTTCTCTTGCATACTTGATGTGTTTATTGCCAAAGGGGAGAATAGATTGGAGAAAAGAGAAAATTTCTTTCGGGAACTTGCTAGAGCTTTGGAGATCAATTTGCTCTTTATTCCTTTACTCTAGTGTTCTCTCTGTCGACATGGTCATAATTTTATTTTCATTCTTTAGACCATGTCGCCTTCTACAAACTCAACTTCTTATTTCACGGTGTTTGTCAATATACTCATCAAGGGGGAGATTGAGAGATCATGTGGAGATGATCCCATCTTTGTGATGAGTATTTGACTCTTGTTTGAAGGAAATTTGAGTTTGTTTTGGGCGCCTTATGCGAAGTCTTAGCCCGTGTCGATGTCCAAGTCGGTACGATCGCTCCTCGGTTCGCACGACCACGCTTGGTCGTGGTCGAAACTCTTCCGAGTTTGTACGACCATGGTGGTGGTGGTCGGAAGGTTATACGACCACGCTGAACTCAATCGGGTGGTCTACGCACCACGTTGCGGCCCTCGAAATTTTGGTTGTGGTTGAAAGTGTTCCGGGGCATTTACGACCTTGCTGCCGAGTATCGGAAGTCAGTTGGACGGCGTACGACCACGTTGTGGCGTCCCCGGCGAATTTGAACGTGATCGGAAGTCTACCGGGTAGCGTACGACCACGTTGGTGGTAATCGGATTCCAACCGAGCAGCGTACGAGTTCTTTGGCCATGGTCGGAAGGGTTTACGACCACGTTGGAAATTGGGAGCGTTCGACCACGCCAGGTCTCGCATTCGACCACCTTGTATCGCTAGCGGCACGACCACGCTGGCGATCGAGCCGCGACCACGCTAGCACGGGTCCGAACGTGGTCGGTAGTCGTGGCTATGGTCTTCGATCACGTTGTGCGGTCGGATGTTCGACCACGTTGTCGGCAGATTGACCGTGGTCGTGCGGGTTCATTCAAACCGGTCGTGTGGGCTCATATGGTGTCCGATTACGGTGAGGTTTGGTCGGTTGGGTTCCTTGTGAAGTCATGGACCTTGTGGACTGGTTTGTTCTACATTTTGACAAGGTTTGGTAAAGTCTAATTTCGTGGAAAGAGACTTGAGCTCGTGTTGTCGCGAGTATGGATCGGTGCTATGTGATGGTTTTGTTGTCTTTGTTGGTTGCGGGAACCGGAGGCAGCCTTGGTGAGGCTTAGGAGGTCGGGACTAGACAAGGGAGTTGTTGAGGTCCGAGCGACGTGGAAAAGTCAAGAGGACGTGTCGTGCCGTGTGGGTCGACAAGATGGATAGCAAAGCGGTGGAGGAAGCTTCTGGAAGGCATGGAGGGCATTTTGGAGAAATGTCAAAGCCGCGGGGAAGCCGCCCTTGGGAAAGCACTGTGACCACCGGAGAGGCTCGTGAGAGCTCGTGGAGTTGGTGGCGCTAACGGGCAAAGCGGTGGAGCCGTTGTTCGAGAGGAACGGGTAAAGCATCGGAGGCTGCAAAGCTTAACCACTCGGTTAGCGGGTTGTCTCGTGTGGAGACCCGTTAGTGAGACTATAAATAGAGAGGTTAGGTCTCGGGAGCGAGTGAGGTTGTCCCCGAGTGCTCGAGTGTTCCTCTCATCTTGTGTGAGTTGTCTCAGGTAAGAGCATGGATGCTCGTGTACCTCCGATGGAGTGGTCAGAGAAACCTCCATGTGAAATAGAAAAGATTGATTCATCTCTCGTATCTTTCCGCTTTTATGTTCTTGAGATGATTTGTTTGATTTGTTTGTCGCCTCTATTCTTACCGTCATCTGTGTCTTCTTTGAGAGTTGGCCTACATTTGATTTGCTCGAGGCGGGAAGTTGTCTTAAGGCGCTTTGTCAAGACCATTCCCGAGAGCAAAGAACAAATCGAGAGAAATTGTTTCAGTGAACTTCGCTCAAGCTCTCTGTCTAGGATTTCGACTTTCTTTGTTCTCGATCGCTATAAGACTTTGGAGATTCTTGGTAAATTCACTTCTAGAGATCTCATGCTTACTAGGTTTCAAGTTTCATGCTTCTTGGATCTCTGAACAAAAGTTCTTCAAATTCTTGCTTTGGTCGCGCCCGACACAACAGTATTCATCGTTGTTCTTACGACCACCACCGAGACATCGCGAAGTCCGCCTCGGGTGTTTAGCTCACGGTGGTTCTCTCGACCGCTGCTCGTCGCCTTCTACCGTGACCAAAGAAGTTTTCTTTTCTGTTTCTCTCTCAGATTTTCAGTAAGCAATCAATCTTCTGTTACGACTTCTGCTTTTGGTTTTATTTGCTGCTGCGATCTGCTAAGCTTTGAGTATTCACAGCTTATATATCTAGTGGAGAAGAAGAAAAAGCTTGAATTCATTGGGGGCTATTTTTAAGTCACCATTCACCCCCCCTTCTGTTGCCATTTCGGTCCTTCATCCATGTACCACTTGTGCAATTGCTGGCAACTAATTGGTAGGTGTTGAGGCCCTTTTCTCGAGCAATGGCTCGCCAAGCACAAATTTACGCCAATGGCGAGTGCGGGCCAATATCATCATTGGTCTTCGTGCTTTGCCCTTGCCGCCCTTGTCGCCTCGGTGTGGGTCGACTTTACTGTAGTCGACTTTAAAGGTAGCAAGGGCAAGTTGCTCTGGCGAGAAGAGCACTGTGGAGATAGCACCGTGCAGCTAGCGGTGGTGGAGACAAGTCTTGCGGTGGAGATGGCACCGGTTCGTAGATCCTGGTCCTCGCCACCGGTGAAGAAGCCTCGAGGAGATGTCGCTTTTAGGCCTTTGGATGAATGTTCCAATGGCCGCCCTAGAGCCACGATCTCGTCGTTGGGCGGCTTGTAGGGACGACCTCAAAATTAACATGCACACCATCCACATGAACTTTTGCGAAGCTCTGGCGCTAAAGCTTGACCGCACCCTGGCCCCCCGATACTGATCGATATGCCCGGCCCCAAGCAACAGACAAGGAACGGAGGCATATCTCACTTGAGCCCGCACCGTGGCTCCTACATAACGATACAAAATTAGCTCATCGAATAGGCCTACCAATGGAGCAAGCATTCGAGAGATAATAATTATTACCGTGATGTCGCCCACAGAAAATCGGCCTCGGTTTGCGTCGGATTGGACGCCAACTACTCGGATGGTTGTGCGGGCTAGCTAGCATAGGAGCGGGCGGCTGCTGATTTTCCGTCTGCTTCGCACCTCATCTCGATTTTATCGGCGGATCACCCATTACCTCCTCTCTTAGAGTAGCCTTGAGCTCTTCTCGGCCGTCGCGTCACGCTCGGCTTTGTTTCTCTTCTGACGCCGATACATTTGAGTCATCTTCAAACCATGTTTCCATGGAACGTAAAGCCCAAGGCCTCTCAGACGACCCGGTGCTCCTTGTTTCCCTGGGGCGAGAGTATATCTTTCTCCTTGTTCCATGGAATGACCCCAGGAAGATTCAACAATCAACGCTTCGCAAGAGCACGACATGTCATTTCACTGCAGTTGTGGAGTAATTACAAGCTACGAGTTCGATCGATATCTTACCAAGCTACCGAGACACTTGCCGGTGCGGGGTTTCGAAGGAGACATCCCGATGTCGTTGTAGATGACCTTGCTCTAATCCAATTTCGAGCGCGGTCATCGGGATATTGGCAAATGGCGGGCGATGTCCGCTGTGCTGCCTGCTCGTCCTCCCTCCTCCATTGCGGGATTTTACCGCATACCCACCGTGCCAAGTCCGTGGGGTGTGTTTTTGCTGGAGGGCCTTGTGCGCCGCACTTGTACTTTTGTTGGTGATATGCCCTAGAGGCAACATGGAGATGTTGAATATATCACATACTATGTTTATGATACATTGTTTTGTTCCTTGAAATAGACATTATCATTATTGATCAATGAGTATGTGACTTATTCATGAGACTCTTAATGTCAAAATGTTGCTATTTCTAAATGATCCCCGATTATATTTCATATGAGGAACAAATATGATTCAAAGATCAAGATATGTATTGATTGATGATCATGTCTCATGGATCATGGTATGGAGATACCAAATCAATAATATGGACATGTGTTAGTGAACATATGTTGGATAGACCCGCCATGAGACACCGCAGAGATTCCAAGTGTCATCAGTTGGTCTCAAGTAGTGTTTATGTGGAATCCTTAGACTTGAGATCATCATGGTTCCCAAAGATGCGTAGTAGCTACTTTGGGACTACTAAACACTACTCCGAATCGGGTAGTCATAAAAGTAGTCTTTGGGTTTGCCATGAAACATGTAGTGGGATGTGAATGATCAAGATAGAATTTGCCCCTCCTTATGGGAGAGATATCTGGGCCCCTCGATGTAATGGATTATGAAAGTGCATGGCCATGCCAAGGTGATTGAGGAGTCAATCACGAGTTTATAATCCATCACGGAATCGAGAGAGTGATTGAGCTATTAAGAGGATGACACGTGTCTCGCCTTGAGCTTAATCTATATCGTGAGGCAAAGGGATTAGTACATGAGAACATTACGTGTTCACCGATATGATCTTTACGTATACTTTGGGGTTAATATGTCTTGCTAGAGGCCGCTATTAATGTGGTGACCGGAAAGGTGTTTCGGTCGCGACCAAGTATACGTGAACCTGTGGTCGCACACTTAACGGGTTGGAACACTAATTCGAATGTGATTCGGATACGGGCTCAATTCGGATAGAGATCGGATAGACTCCTATTGGGCCTCGGTCCACGAGGCCCAAGTGAGGAGGTCTATATATGGAGGCGAGGGTGAGGAACGCACCGATAATCCCGAGCTAATCCGTAGCCGCCACCTCCGAGCCAAACCCTAGCCGCTCATGAGTGCCGGTACACTCGCGATCGGCGCCACCCCGGACGTGTGGATACCGGTGAGGCGCTGCTCGTTGCGGCGTTGATCGGCATCAACAACCTCTGATTGGATCCGCTCGTGGTGTGGTTGATCGCGTGGAGGAGACGATCGGTTCGGGACGATCGACTACTTCCACTACTACGACGACGCGTGGTTGGATCGGCTTCTCCAACTCTTCTTCACGCCGGCGTCTAGTGGTAACGATCCATGATCCTCCTTAAGCATGATGTTCTTGTGTGCGCGGTAGAAAAATTTTGTTTTCGCTCTCGTAGCCTACCGCGATCCATTACTTTTGAACTCTTGGTTGTCTTCATCGCCGAACTCTTCCCATTGTGGTTCCGTGAATGGGTATTTTTGAAAGGGTGTTTCGTCCTTCTCCACGTAGTCCTTGACAAGCGTGCTCTTGAAGTTCCTCCATGCTTTGCATGCCCCTAGCAAGGCTTGTCGTTGCACGGCGCCTTGGTGTTCTTACGGGATCTCGAACGATGCCAAAATTTCATCACCACTCACGCTTCCGAGTCGCAGCACGCTCTTCCACTAATCGAATGTGATTTCAATTCGTTGTCATGCAACTATTCGATCGTTCTTCTCCATGCGCCATCGCTTTGGGAGGAAAGAGAGGGACCCCGTGATACATCGACTTGTGTGATGGTAAATCGTCCCTCAGACTTCTTTGATAGCCCTCTTCCTTGGCGTCTTGATTTTGGAGCGGACGCCTCCGGCGATGATGTTGAAGAATGCGCGGATGACATGTTGCTATTCGACAATTTGTGGGTCTATTAGGATAAAAAATTTGCGATATAAGCATAAATATAATTCCTCTATAATTATATAAGCACACCAATGACATCAATCCATATATACAAATCATAATGAAAATGTAATCATATGAACTGAACAAATCATTCAAGATATAGCACATATTCGCCAATGTACGAATCAAAAGACACAAGTGATGAGAATTAAAAGACAACAAGAGATGATAATTTAAAGACAACAAGTGACGGTAATTAAAAGACAACAAGTGATGTAATTAAAAGACAACAAGTGACAGATAATATATTCTTCAAAGCTCACGATTAACAATAGTTGCATGATATGAGCATGAATCAAAAGACAACAAGTGACGATAATTAGAGCTCAAAGATTAAATCCTCCAATCTCAAAGATAAGATTTTAATCATCATAGAGCAACAACCGATCCCACAAGCAATCTATGTCCTTCAAGACAACGGTGAAGTGAAGTGAAGTGAGCGATAACGGAGATGGGGAATGGATTCAACCGAAGGGAGTAGAAGTAGCGAGGGCACCGAGGAGGTGGACGGCGGCGGGGTTCCGCGACGGCGACGGGCCGAGGAGGAGGACGGCGACGGGGTTCAGCGGCGGCGACGGGGCCGAGGGAGGAGGGCGGCGAGGGGTTCGCGGCGGCGACGGGCCGAGGCAGGAGGACGGGACGGCAGCGAAAGGACGGCGCGACGGGGCGAGGCAGGAGGACGGCGGCGGGCCGAGGCAGGAGGACGGCGACGGGTTCGCGGCGGCGACGGGGCCGAGGGAGGAGGACGGCGGCGGGGTTCCGCGGCGGCGGCGACGAGGCCGAGGCAGGAGGACGGCGGCGAAAGGACGGCGCCGACGGGCCGAGGGGAGGAGGACGGCGGCGGCGAAAGGGCGGCGGCGCCGACGGGGCCGATGGGCTCGATCGGGATCGGCTAGAGCGACTAACCCTAGTGGGGTGCGCGTGGGGTTATATAAGGGCAGTATCACGAGCGGTTATAAACTAATAACCGTCGTAATAATATATATCACGACGGTTGTGGTGAGAACCGCTCGTGATATGTCGCTCGACAGTGGGGCCCACCGGTCAGTCTCGAAAAATAAAAGAAAGGCTCAACCTCAGGCGTTGCGTGAGCGGGGGCTCAACGCGACCGAGGGAGCCGGGAAAGGAGTGAGCGACGGTAGCCAACCCGCCGCTCGTTTTATCTCACCCCTATAGTGTGATTTTTTTCTTTTGAGGGGTTGCGCGGTTCTCAATTGATAATGAGCGGTTCTCAATTGTTAACCGTCAGGATATATTATCACGAGCGGTTATTAATTAGAACCGTCTGTGATAACCCCCGTAGTTACCAACCAGCATTCATCAACATCACCTACCAGCATTCATCAACATCACCTACCAGCATTCATACACATTTTCTCAGATAAACATCAATTCACATATACATCACATACATGCATTGTTATATACATAAATGCAAATTCACATATACATCACATACATGAATTGTCATTTTCAACATTCACCTAAATATCACACATTTTGAACAATTGGGTGTATGACTCAATCCACTTGCTTAGTTCCTTTAAAATTAGCCCTTCATGATGATCGATTAAATGCGTAACTAGTTTCACACGTTGTTCATCATCGACCCTTATGCCATTTCCAAAAGGAGGTAACTCGTCAAATTGATTGTATTCTTCCTCATCCACTACATTCTCTACTCCGACAATTCTCCTTTTTCCATGAAGAACTACATGCCGTTTCTTATTTGCCGGGTCGGTTACATAGAAAACTTGAACAACTTGATTGGCGATACGAATGGTTCGTCTTTGTACCCGACACGTTGGAGGTCCACGGTAGTGACACCGTGCTTGTCAACCTTCACCGTGGGCGATGCACCCGGCGGCGAAATAAGGGGATCTTGAAAAGCACGTAGTCGAGCTCCCAAATCTCTTCTATGAATCCATAGTACGAGCTTCTCAACCCATCGGTCATCGAACGCATCTATCACGGACACCGCTATACGTTAGTGCTCTTTACATCCTGATCCTGTGTATAGAATGTATACCCATTTATATCATACCCTTGCCATGTCACAACTATAAATGTTGGTCCTTTTGCCAACCATGTCAACAACTCACTTTGCGAGCTCCTAGCGATTTGGTCCTTCAACCATTGGTTGAACCGAGTGTTGTGTTGCCTCATGATCCAAACATCTGGCCGCTCGGATTACATTGTCAAGCACATCCTTGTGCTTGGTCAACATAAAGCGACACTTCACCATGTGTTGCAAGATTGTGAAATGGGCTTGAGTATACGCGTCCATATCTCGAGTGATTGATTTCCTTCCGATAGTTCGATACCTTCAACCTCCCTCATGACGAGATTGAGGCACACCTATCGGTTGAATCTGAGCCATATAATCGACACAAAACTCAATGACCTCTTCGCTTGCATAACCTTCGACGATGCTGCCCTACGGTCGAGAAACGATTCCGCACGTAGGACTTGAGAATTCCATGAACCTCTCAAATGGGTACATGCTACGAGGAATACAGCCCACACATTTTATCTCCCACACAAGGTGAACAATGAGATGGACCATGATATCGAAAAACGAAGGAGGAAATACATTTCAAGATGACATAGAGTCATCACCACATCGTATTGCGAGCATCTAGTCCTTCGGGATCGATGACCTTATGAGCAATTGTGTTAAAAAAATAACATAGCCTCATAATTGTCTCTCGGACTCTAATCGGTAAAATATTTCTAATTGCAATAGGGAGCATCTGTGTCATCAGCACATGACAATCGTGAGACTTCATGCCATTTAACTTCAATTCTTGCATCGAAACAAGTTTCTTGACGTTGCGAGTAACCGACGGAACTTTGACACCATGCAAGCATCGCACGCTCGCTTTCTCCACCTTGGACGCATTGTAACACGCAGGGGAAGGTATGTTCGTCCATTGTCATTGCATGTCGGTGCTAACTCGGCCTCGATGTCCATTTCGGCCAAGTCAAGCCGTGCATTGACGCGTCCTTTGTTTTATCACGAATGTTCAGTAAGAGACCAATCAAGCTGTCACATACATTTTTTTCTACGTGCATGACGTCGATGCAGTGTCGAACATCTAGGTACTCCCAATAAGGTAAGTCCCAAAATATTGATCCCTTTCCGAGGACAACATCTAAATCCTTAACCATATTATAAACCTCTTTTCCCTTTAAATGTCTTGGAGCTGAACCGTCTTCCTTCTCTCCGTCAAATTGTTTCTTCATCTTGCGGTATGGGTGAGCCCTCAAGGAACCGACGGTGACGCATGTAGACGGTTTTATGTGAGTGTTTCACCACACACTCTCGGTACCATCTAAACAGTGAGTACAAGCTTTGGCACCTTTCGTACTTTGGCCCGATAGGTTAGCAAGGGGGATAATCATTTATGGTGCGAGAACAATAAAAGCGCAAAGTGAAGTTCTCTCGCTTGTACGCATCCCATACCTGTACCCCTTCGCTCCATAGTACTTTTAGATCTTCCACCAATGGTGCTAGGTACACATCAATATCGTTCTGTGTTGCTTTGGCCCTTGATAAGTATCGACGACAAAATATACTTTCGCTTCATACACAACCAAGGAGGAAGGTTATAGATGCAGAGTCACGGGCCATGTGCTATGTCGGTGCTCATGCTACCGAAAGGATTCATTCCATCGTACTCATCCAACCTTATATTCCTTGGTTACGCATCAAGTCTGCAAAACTCCTATCGATGTTTCTCCATTGGGCGGAATCGACAAGGTGTCTTAGCATTCCATCTTTCTTGCGCTCCTCCGAAAGTGCCAACGCAGCAATTTTGCCTCCTTTGGATTTGCAAAGACCTTTTCAAACGGGAATTATAGGAAAATACCATGCCACCTTACCAGGAGGTCCTTTCTTCACCTCTGTTCCCTCGCCGTCATCTGATTGATTGTTACGTTTGTATCGGGATGCGTTGCACACCGGACATACATGCATGTTTTCATACTCTTTACAGTACAGGATACAGTCGTTCGGACATGCATGTATTCTTTCTACTTCAATTCCCAATGGACAAAGGACCTTCTTGGCTTTATACGTGGTTTTAGGCAACTCATTTCCTCAGGAAGCATGTCCGCTAAAAGACCCAGAAGCCGTGAAACTTTGTCGGTCCAACTGTTGCTTGCCTTTAATTTCAACAGTTCAAGCACGGCCGACAACCTCGTGTACTTTGACCTGCAACACGTGAACAAAGGTTTCTCCGAGTCCTCCATCAAGCCACGGAATTTAACATACTCTCTCTCATCATAATTCTCTTCTACATCGCGAAGCATCTGATCCAGATTGTCATCGTGCAACCTATCCGTATCCGAACCACAATCGACATCATCCGGCGCCATGTCATTCACTTCACCGGCGATGTCATCCGGCGGCATATCATTCACTTCACCGGCGATGTCATCCGGCGGCATATGATCATTCACTTCGCCATGACTGGTCCAACACGTATAACCCTTTTTGAAACCCCTCCGAATCAAGTGCGCTTCAATTTGCCCTCGGTTCTTAAACATCTTTAAATTCGCGATCACAGCATGGACGATACATATATTCCACCCCTTATTCAACATATCCTCCTCGGCTCTTGTAAAGTAGACACGCCATTAATATACTCTTCACTCACACGGCTCATGACATACATCCGACTTGGTCCTCGTTACGTACATACATAACAACTCAGTATTAAAAATTAGCTTAACTAATTACTACTACATATATACCGGCCACATGTATTATATTGAGGTTTAATTTGCTAGCTCAAATCATATTATAAACACAACAGCTATTATATAACCAACAATTTTACAAATTAACCATCTTCAATAACACTCACCAATTACTTAAATCTAAATTGTAATGCAATTAAAGAAAAATAAATTATCTTACTAACCATATCAATCTAGAGCTAGCCACCGGCAGAAAGTATGAATTGAATGAATCTTCAAAGCTCAATCTCGCCTCTTCCCACCAAAATAATCGGCCTCAAATCGCTTAGGCTCGAGTGCGCAGCGATGGCTCTGATCTGGATCGAAATGAAGACGAGGCGGCCTGAGCAGCGCATTAAATGCTTCGTGGCATTATCACCGACGGGTTTTTATTGCAAACCGTCTGTGATCATTCACGAGCGGTTTTATATTAAAACCCGTACGTGAAAGCTGGTTATCACTGAGCGGTTCTTAATAAACAACCGTGCGTGATAACGACTTTTCACGACGGTTGTTTATTAAAACCATACGTGATAACCGACTTTTCACGACGGTTGTTTATTCAAAACCGTCTGCGACGTTGACAACACGAGCGGTTGTTTATTAAAACCATCTGCGATAACAAGCTATGATAATGAAAAGTCGAACGTATCTCTTGTGTTTCGTGTAACGTATCTCCTTCGTTATCTGGCGTCTCTTTGGTATACGAACAAATACATCTTTCAAGGTTATATATGCGCGCTTGATTCTTCTACATACGCATTGTGTCCTCTCATCTGTTCTTACTACCTCTCTTCATCTATACGTGCTATCTATTTCATTAAAATGTCTCTTGCTAACCGATAATCTCCTTCCTCTCTTCTCTTCATCGTGAATTGTTCGCCGCAATCTTACACAAGCGGCCGCAATTCCACGATCGAGCCGCCGCGGTCACGCCCTCCTCTCCTTCCCCAGCTGTCTTCCATCCGTCGGCGCGCTCGACCATCCGCCCCGTCGGCGGGCGTCTCGCTGACTCAA
This sequence comes from Bonia amplexicaulis, assembly GCA_036346245.1. Taxonomy (NCBI): domain Eukaryota; kingdom Viridiplantae; phylum Streptophyta; class Magnoliopsida; order Poales; family Poaceae; genus Bonia; species Bonia amplexicaulis. The sequence continues at coordinate 8,635,859 of CM070744.1, read as the reverse complement.
GGCAGGAAGCGACCATTACCCTCGTTCTACTATACAACGTCGCAAAGTCAAGAAGCGGTTGTCGCGATCAGATAGGGCGATGGATAGCATTGCCGATCAATTAGATCGAGCGATTCGAGGAATCATACCATGCTATCCTCTACGAGATAATGACGTCGAGCGCTTGCGTCACCGGAGGAGGAGGTGCGGAGGACAACGGCAATGTTAGCGGCGTTCGAGAACGCAATGGCCCTCCTCCAACTCCCAAAGGCGAAGAAGCAGTGCTGAAGCCCGTAAGATTAGAATCGGGAAATGCTTTATCTCTGCGACATTTGTAATAAATCTCCTCCACTTGATATTAATAAAATTTTCTTTTATTTCGATCCCCCGTGTCTTTACAAATTTGAATTATGATGACGGTTTTTATTACAAACCGTCGTGATAATTCAGATTATCACGAGACGGTTTGTAATAAAAACCGCTCAGGATATTATATCCTGACGGTTCATAAGTAACAACCGCCTCGTGATAGTTCCCCGCCCATCGAGATATCTCAAAGGGATTATTACCCTTATAGAGTAAGCAACACCGAGTGAACCACCGGCTATCGTGTGATCTCTCCCCCGCCTCCTCGGGCGCGTTCGAGCCCCTCGCCACGCAGCGCCGAGGTCGAGCTATTTCTATTAAACCGTCACGACATGTGGGTCCCACCTACAAAGTTCAAAAAGACATTTCAGATTCTTGGTGAGCGGTAGATCGACATAGCCGACTTCTCCGGTGGCGACTATCCATCGCCTCTTCCACTTCTTTTCTTGTGGGAGAATTGAAGGGATTCTCCCACAAGAAAAGAAGTGGGAAGAGGCGGATGGATAGTCGCCACCGGAGAAGTCGGTATGTCGATCGGTCCGCTCACCAAGAATCAAAATATCTTTTTTGAACTTTGTAATAAAATTGCCTTGAATTTTGCAAAAAGAAGGATTGTCGGAGTGGACATCACATCTCGACGAGAGTCGGCATCGCCGAGGAACATGCAAATGAGAGGCAAGCACAAAAACTCAACAACACATTCAGATCGATCTATTACGGGATGACAAGCTAACAAACCCTTCGTGGCACGACGGTCCACACTAAACAAGACACACTTACGACACTTACGGCAAGAGTGTGTTCTTTAGTATGAACCGGACGTGTCGCGATGGAGGTGCTAACTCACGGCGGGGGAGATATGCGATAAGCTAGCTAGTGGATGAACTCACGCGTGACTAGTACCGTGGAAAGGTTGATGGGGAGTTATTAATAAGGGCCCGGCCGTGGAGGAACCGGTGCCGACCATTCGATATGGAGAGAATAGACGGGTGAGATCGAAATCACGTATACGCCAATTATTGGTGACATGTGACTATTACACACCAATTATCGGTGAGATGGGATTATCACGCACGGGTTTTACTAAAACCGTCGTGAATTATCTTATCACGCACGGTGTTTAGTAACAAACCGCCTGTGATAATTTAGGATATCACGAGCGGTTCTTATCACGGACCGTCTGTGATACTTTTTTTCGCCGACGCCACCAACACAAAGCGGTGTTCAAATTAAAACCGCTTCTATATTACTATCGTCGTGAGACGGTTTTATAAAACCGTCTGTGATTTGCCGTCTAGTATTAGCCTTTCTGTAGTAGTGATCCCTTCTGGTTCGTGAATCCAGGTGACGAGTCAGGAAACTACGTACTCGGGAATGGTTTGCGCAGATTAATTGGCTGCGTGCCGATTCTATTATCATAATTGTTGCCATCTGCTTTGAAGGAGTTTGTTGTTTTTCTCTGGACAAGTTGAGGTTAATTCTTTTTGCTCTGATGCAGCAGGAGAGATTGATTACTCTAGTTGCTTTTTGGCCGGAGGAAGTAAGGGTTTGGGGTGACCATAGACATGTCCAAATACTATTCTCGGTGTTAATGTTTCTTCCCATGTAATTTGAGATATTGCTGCTGCTGAACAGACTAATCTCTTGGCTCTATTCGTTAATTACATGGAAAACTTGACCTTAGTGTTCCTCTTCGATGTGCGCGTACACACATACATCACAACTTGCGGGTTTTTTTTTTTTTGGCGCCAAGGAGGAACCTTCTAACCTCGAATGGTATGTAGTGTTCGGACATGTGCTGTGGTATCACATTCCGGACGTTCGACTCCGCAGCCACATCGTCAAGGAGAAGTCGGGGCGCACACTGGCCGTGATCTTCCATGATGTTGAGGCGGACGACAGCGCCTACTATTCATCGGCAGCAAAACAAGGGAACGTTTCTAATGTGAGAAATGAAAAAACCGTTTTAAAAAATTAGATGTTTATATTACCTTTTAATTTTTTAAAAAATAAAAACTAGAAGCAAATGACAATACCAAGATATCCTTAATTATCCTCGATTAACTCATGCGAAAACTGACCACCGACGAGTCAATCTTTTTCTTCTTACAAATCAATCGATTCTACATACACTATTACAAAAAAAACTAAACTAAACGCTTACATCACAGATGATTCCTAGGAATCGTCTATGCTACAAGTATCACAGACGGTTCATACGAATAACCGTCTGTGATATTTTCACAGATAGGTTTTAATACAAACCATCTGTGATAACTTCATTATCACAAACGGTTTTTAATACAAACTGTCTGTGAAGTATCACATTTGTGATAATAGTAGACATCACAGACGGTTTGTATTAAAAACCATCTGTGATATGTTTTCCGCCTTGTAATCCCTCAAAATTTCATAATTTCCCGCCTGAATTCGAGTAGAATTCAGTTTTGAGACATTTTCAGTAAAACGGGCATAACTTTTGCATACGGTGTCCATTTTCAACGTTCTTGTACTCATTGGAAAGCTAACGACGAGCCCAATCCAAAAAAACTGACCCACTTGCACTAGTCACCCTTTAAGACCCTCAAAATCGGCCATCTTTAGCCCTAAATTTGTGTTGCAAGTTTTTGGTTTCCGTTTTTGCCAAAATTTTCAATCTTCCCTTTAGAATTTGGGTTTTACCTGAACTACAAAGTTGTAGATCTCGTCGAAACCTTTCAAACGAGTATATATAAGCCATATAAAACTTTGCTATTTTATCTTTTTAGACTAGCCATTTATATTATACCGATATATTATCTTTGTGATATCACAGATGGTTTGTAATCCGAATCGTCTATGATGTCCCGCCACGCCACCGATCCGCAGCATATCTCCCAGGATCCAGATCTCACCCATCCATTCTCTCCGCATCGAATGGCAGGCACCGTTCTCCTCCCCACCTCTCGCCCCTTATTAACACCCTCTCCCTACTCGAAAAACCAATACTACCAGTACTACTCCAACTCATTTGTGCGCGGCAAAGATAGGAAAGGTTCGGCAAGAGCGATTAAAATTTCACTTGAAGCAAGATGGAAAGGAAGAAGGCAATGGCAAGATGGAAAGGAAGAAGGCAATGGCAAGATGGAAAGGAAGAAGGCCAGCATAGAAGCTATTGATTTTGTCATAGAAGCTAAAAATAGTGTTCGTTGCCTTTTTATTGATTTCGCACCACTTGTTTCAGATATAGTTTAATGTAGTGTAAGCATTTTTCTGAATTTGTAGCCGTGAAGTTTATCTTTGTAAAATTGTAAGTGCCCTCTTATGTATGCAGTGCTATGGGTAACCTATTCGATATCTTATGATGTTGTAATGGTGGATTATAATCTTAATGAAAATAGAATATGTTGCTACATTTGTTGCTGTATTTGCTTGTTTTCAGATGATATAGTTAACATTTCCTAAGGCTAACTGAAAAATAGAAAAATTTAGGTATAGAATGAATTATCACAGACGGTTTTGTGGTATAAACCGTCCGTGAAGAATTATCACAGATGGCTCGAACCAAAAAACTGCTCGTGATGGGGAAGTATCCGATCGCTTTTATATACCAACCGTCTGTGATACTCACACATCACAACTCTCAAGGGGGTGGACCTCAAGCACACATGGAATGTAGATCATCTCCGTTGGTACTATGTATAGTAGCAACGAGGCGCCTAGCCCAGGTGTACTTCATGCTCGCATCTATAACAACTCACTCGCACAAACGGGAGGATATAAGTAAAAGCCCCATTTTCAGGTTCAATTCATTGTCTTTTTATCCACAACTCTCAAGCACACATAGCGTAGAGCCTATAGCCTCCGCGCGAACCCTACGGAGTATAAAGCATCGAGACCTCGGTTGTCCCAGGCAACTCTACGAAGTATAAATAAACGTGGAGCCTATAGAATCCACGTGAACTTTATGAGTATGAAGCACCGGGACCTTAGTCGTCCTAGGTCAACTCTCTCAGTATAAATAAATGCGTGTAGCCTATATGCTCCACGCGACTATAGAGTATAAAGCACTAGGACCTTAGTCGTCCTGGGGCAACTCTATGGAGTATAAATAAACGTGTCGAGCCTATAGACTCTACGCAAACTCTACGGAGTATAAAGCGCTGTGACCTTAGTCGTCCAGGGGCAACTCTACAGAGTATAAATAAATGAACAGAGCCTATAGACTACGCGCGAACACTGCAGAGTATAAAGCATTGGGACCTTAGTCGTGCTGGGGTAACTCTACATAGTATAAATAAACGTGCGGAGACTATAGACTCCGCACGAACTCTGCGAAGTATAAAGTGCCAGGGCCTCAGTCGTCCTAGGCAACTCTGTGGAGTATAAATAAACACGCCTAGTTTAGTCATCCTAGGCAACTACAGAGCCAATAGTCTCCGCGTAAACTCTGTGGAGTATAAAGCGTCGGGAACTTAGTTGTCCTGGGCAACTCTATAGATTGTAAATAAATGCGTGGAGCCTATAGTCTCTGTGCGAACTCTACGGAGTATAAAGCACAGGGACCTCAGTCATCCTGGGTAACTCTACGTAGTATAAATAAATGTGCAGAGCCTATAGCCTCCACGTGACCTCTGTGGAGTATAAATAAACATGTGGAGCCTACAGCTTTTGTGTGAACTATGCGGAGTGTAATGCACCGGGAACGTAGCCGTCCTAGTCACGCAAACTAGGCGAACCTTATAGGGCAGTACGAGCCTTCCTCCAACACCAAGCTATCTATTACTAGCGGCACTTTAGGGATGGAGACGCTTTTTAGAAGACTTCATCCTACCACCAACTTCATCGATGCCAGTCCGAAGGGTTAGGGATGGAGTGCACTTTTTAAAGATTTCGTCCCACTGCCAACTTCGTTGATACCAGTTCGAAGGGTTAGGGATGGAGCGCACTTTTCAAAGACTTCATCTCTCCACTGACTTCATCGATGCCAGTCGAAGGGTGGGAGACAAAGCATATTTTTTAAAAAGACTTCATCTCACCGCCAACTTCATCAATGCCGGTCTGATGGGTTTGGTACTGTCAGACCCGGATTTTTCAATCCAGAATCTGCTGTGCCTTACTGCATTATTCCCTGGATCAGTAGATAATGCACACAGATACATTGCTGAATCATTTCATACAACGCTGAATTATAACAAGACATAATTTTATTACCTAGCATAGGTGAAGTTAGGCCTTCACAAAGGCGCAGATGTTAGGGCCAGGCAGGCCAAATATTTACATTACAAAAGTCCAACAGCGGAAGCGATACAAAGCAGGCCTTTAAACCACAAGCAAAGACTGAGGGCAAAAGTGGTCATACAAATATCACTAGGGCTCTTGTAATATTTGGATGAAGCCACACCTTAGTCTAGATGCCTAAGGCTCTTAAGCGCGGATTATTAGACCTAATTCTCGACGTGGTCTCCTCCATCTGTAGCAGGTGTCTCCTCGTAGGCATACAGATCTTGAGCTCCCGAATCTGGATTGTTGGTATTGCGAGAGTGAGCACACTAACCACCGTGCTCAGCGAGTCAACACACAAAACGCAGTAGGTAGTATGCAAGGCTTTCAACAAGGGAAGGCTCAGGTTATTTGGTTTGCCAAAATATGCTTTTTGAACTATAATAATACTTAAAAGTTCCCTAAGACCTAGCCAGTTGGATTTTGAACATGATACTCAATGACATATGCATTTAATTCTATCGAATCAGAGACCATCCACCATTACATGGTCTCTGCTCCTCATATTATGCCTTCAGCGTTATAACCGCTTACTTTACCTTTGGGGCGACACCGGGACAATTCAAATAAGGGCTTTTCTCGCCTCCACTTTTCCATTTCCACCCCAAAGTTTTTGAAACAGAACTATATCTAGTTAAGTTCCCATGTCCGCCCTTGACCTTGGGCACGGCTATTCGAATAGTTTTGACTCTGCAGAGTGTGTACACTTTACCCACATGAGATAGATCTGCTCATTGCCTCACACGATTCCTTTGCCATGCGGTTGAGTAGACTATCACAGAGCTTTTACGATGCATTTTCCTAGCAGAGTTACGATCGCTAAGGTTTCCACTTCCTCCGGGTATGACCACCCTTCCAGGAGCGCCCTCTTGCGCCATCACGTCGGAGGATGGGGCCATCCTCTACCCGCCCGTGTTCACACCGCGCAACTCTTACTAAGTCAATGCAAATTAGTTAGCCCCCTACACTTTGCCAAAGATGTGGTTGTACTTGTTGTACCGTGGGAGGTCATCACAAGATTCAGTCCTTAATGGTTATCTTGGCGGCTCTACCACGATCCCCTTGTGCTATCACGGCACCACTTTACAACAATTCGTGCTATCACGGCACCATTCAACACTCACACCCTCCAACCATTCACCAGATAATTAAGCATGTAGGATTTTGGGGACGAAAGTATTCATACCAACATATACCGATCATCATCACAATGACCGCCCAACAAAATTCTCATCATTTGAAAGTGATGCTTGGCGTTCTCACGCCCATGAATATCTAAGCGTTCTAAGCATGGCATATAGTTCGGACTTATTTTCAAAGGTGTCGTAACATTATTACTTTACTAGGCGACAAGGATCACGTAGTCAAGCATATTGTAAAGGATGTATACTAAACCAAGAAAACAATGGATGTATATCTAAAAGCTGAAATTAACATGCCTTGCAACATAAATATAAGCATGCAGTTTATAATATTTAAACCAAAATACTTTATTGAAAGCATAGGCTCAAAATGATCAAAGCATTGACTACTTTGGGATGCAAAGGTCGGGATTCGGGCGTTGGAGTTCACTGACGTGACTTCCTCTTCTTGGGCCTCGAAAGCTACATTTTATATCTGAAAATTTAGATAAAAATCATCACAACAATCAAATAACACAATAAAATTTGAACAAGCTTCAAAAATGTTGGTTCTGGTCCCAATAGGTAGCCCTTGATTTTACATAAATTTAGAAATTGATTTTACTAAATTTGGAGCTAAAATGAATAAGTTATACACATTTGAATGCTTTCGGTTTAATTAAATCTCAAAATTATCAAAATCGACAGATGGGGCCTTGTCGTTGATGACATGGCCTTCTGGCGCCGACACGTGGGACCCGGCAGTGGTTGCTCATGTGCCGCCCGGGCCCCGACAAAGGGGCCCGGAGGGCGGCTCACGCCCGCCGCGTGGCCACGACAAGCGGGGCCCGGAGGCTGGCTCACGCCCGCCGCATGGCCCCGACAAGGCGGGCCCGGGAGCAGCGCCCATTTGTATCGTAGTCGCCGACGGTGGGGTCCACCTGTGAGCGGGAAAATAAAGAAAGGCTCAACCTTAGGCTGCGTGAGCGGGGCTCGAGCGCCGAGGGAACCGGGGAAGAGGTCGGCGCGCTAGCCAGCCGGCTAGCAGCGCATCTCAACCATACAAGGGGTATACCCTTTTGAGGTGGCGAGGGTGGGGCGAGGTGGTCAGGAGCCTAGGGAGGCGGTGGCCGTCGCCCGAAGGAGGTCCGACGATGTTCGGGAAGCGTCAAAATGCGATCTTGAGCTCGCGCGGCCGGTGGCTCGGGGAGGCTTTGGCGCCGGGATCACCGGAGGTGGGTCGGCGACGAGCGGCGGCGGCTCGGAGAGGCTTTCGGCGGCGGCGAGCTCGGAGATCTTAGGGAAAAGCTTGGCGACGATCCGGAGATGGTGTGGGAGCAAGGAATCGAGCTCCCACAGGCGAGATCGATGTCGCCGCGAGGGCCGACGGCGGAGTTGGGAAGAAGGAGGATCGCCGACCTTTGGGGTGGCCGGGAGCGATCAAACGGGTGGAAGGATGGGGAAGCATGGCGATTCTTTTGAGGTAACCCGGGCTTTATAGCCGATCGAGCGGGCAGCCACAGCGGACCGGCCCATGGACACGGGCGGCGCCGCGGCGGTCTTGTCGCCGGCGACCACGGCGGCGGGGTGTGCGGGTCGTGGGCGGCGTCGTGGCCTTCCCATGCCGCTGCCCCTCTGCGGGATTCCCGCAGAGCGGTCGTGGCTGGTCGTGGCCGGGGGTCAGGCGCGGGAAAGCGGCCAGCGACAGCGGGCCCGCTTGCGGCGAGAGAGAGGCGTGGGTGAAGGCGATCGCGCGGACGGCCGAGATGGCGCCCGGGTGGGGCGATGGCGCCATCGGGACCGAGCAGCGTCGGCCGGGAAGAGGAGGCGGATCCGGGCGGCGTGGGCGGATCCAATCCGTCCACAGCGTCACCGGGTTTTATGATTGATTTTAATTTTCGTAAATCTTTGGAGGGCTTAATATAACTCGAAAAATATGTAATTACCACCAAAATTCTAGAAAAATTCACGAAGTTCCTAGACACCTTTTGAGTTTAACAAAATTATTTCCCCACAGAGGTGGCCATTACATTTAAATACTTTGGACCCACAGCTGTATCCTTTTCTCTTCCTTTTTATTTTTCTCCTCTTTTGTAGGACCGAAATGGCGACAGAGGGGGGGTGAATATCGTCTTCTTTTAAAATTGCCCCCGAGAATTCGACATGCGATGTTTCGAGACAAATGCGAGACGAGACAACTCACAGAAAATAAAAATTAATCTTGCTGAAAACTTCAACGCATACGATACTAAAACATTCAGCATAAATCAGAGAGTAATCAGTAAAAATTTCAGCTGAAAATATTGTCGTTTGATCTGCATGCAAATTCGTCAAAGGTCAGCAAAAGAAAAAAAAGGAAAACAACTAGAGCTTCTACCGCTGGCCCAAAAGAGAATAGACATAGTTTTTGCAAAAAAAAACGGAACACACCATGCAGATTAATCTTGCCGAAGAAGGGAAAGCTAGACTTGACAAATTTCGGTACTGAAGGAACTACATCAGATGGAAACCAGATTTTACTTGACAGAGCTAAAACCTGGCCAAGGCTGCAAAGTTCAGAAGCTAATAGGAGCAGAAGACGGCAAGCAGAAAAGAAGAACAAAAAGACACAAACTGACTTGGCAAGATTTGAAGCAGCACAAACTGACGAACACAGAAGCTACTGCAGTAAAAACTGCAGCCGAAGACAACTGAGTGGCAACGGACTGAGTTTTACTGCCAACTGAGTGTTGTCTTTACTGCCGAAAGCAGCTGTCGAAAGACTAAAGCAGATCAGAAAACATACTGGAAAACAGGGAGGACAACCGAAGGCAGAGACTGCATGCTGCCCAGAAGTGAAAATAAACCTGCTGCCGAAATACAGATTGCACACACTAATTGACACAGAAGTCTTAAGGGCCAAATCGAGATTGATCAATCAGGAAAGAAAGATGATAATCGACATAGCACCTGAAGACTTGATACCACAGTGAATACTTGTGTTAATTGGATACACACAAAGCAGCGAAAATGATCAAAACGGAAGCAGCCTTGCCGTAGCAAACTCGGCTGTAAACAGCACAAGAACTAAATGAAAATGAAGTTGACGAGAACTAGCACCTCTCCTCTGACCAAACGATTTAGACTATAAACCACATAGTAGAATGACTCCAGAAACATGGGGATTCAAACAAAAAGAATGAGAGGCAGAGAAGAGCAAAAGAAAGTAAGACTACTTGCGTCAAGAGCATCACTCAGAACGAAAAACAGTGAATCAAACAAAAATGCTAGAACTCAGAACAAACCGATACAGATTTCTTGAAATTAATACGGAGACATACGCGATTGAAAACAGAGGAATGATTACAAGATTTTCAATCCATCCACTCCCTCTCAATCCTCAAGAACACCAAGAGCCTCACATGCTTCTTGGAAGGAACACACACCAAGAAATGAATGGGTACTAAAACACTTGTGATCCTCAAGGGGTATGCAGCCCCTCACCTCTATTTATAGCCCTTGGCTAACGGGTCTCCAACCCGTTACGCCGGCTAAACCCTAACGGAGCCGTCTCCGCTTGTGCAGCCTTGCGAAATTCCCGTTTCGCCCATTCGCACCGGGAAGCTTCCGCGCTCCTTGTCTCGCACGCCTCGCAACCACGTCGAGTACACGTCGTCTTCGACACATCATGACCGTTCTGACCTCAGCGCCACCTGCGCCTAGTCCGGTCCACCGTGTCTCGCCACGACTCCGCCTCGCTGTCCTGCAGACACACAGACAAGAAAACACGTCACATAGCACCGCTCGATACATGAACGTGTAAGTAGCATAAACAAGATCAAACATGTCGCAATATCAGAATATACATCCTAACCCATACGACTAAGTTTGACCAAAGTCCGACCGAGCCCGTTGCACCCATGCAACGTCAGGGTCCGAACAAACCGACTCAAACTCGACTTTTGGAAACAGATGTCAATTACTCATCACTCACAATGGGATGACCTCCACATGGTCTCTCAATCTCTCCCTTGATGAGTATATTGACAAACACCGAAAAAGCACAAAGTTGAGTTTAAGAGTCTAACATGGTCCATAAGTAAAGAGTGAAGTTAATGACCATGACGACAGAAGGAGCAAAAGAAAGAATAATTTTTCCTCAAAGCTCCCGAAGTGGCTTTTTCTACCACTAATTTCTCCCCCTTTTGGCAATAAACCCATCAAGAATGAAAGAAGGAGAAAAAGTCATGAAAATGGATGAAAGGCTGATTTGATTATTTTTAAGTATGTGGAGCCATGAAAATTATCCAAAATGACCATAACAGATTACATCAAGCCATAACAACATAGAAAGCTATCGAGATCATGACGATGTATGTATAGACAAGTTAAGCCAAAGAAGTCATAATCTGAAAATTAGTCGAATTTCTTAGCATGTCAAGTTATCCAAGATCATAGTCTAGCTAAAGGTATCCAAGGATGATGCAAGCCATATCAATAATCTAAGTGGAACCGAGAAGCTAGAATTGAGCCAACTTAGAGTGCTATAAGTCCTAAAATGAATCATTTGTTCAAGTACTTTGATCATGTTGTAATTAAGCAAATTTTGCACAATTGACTTGTTTTTCCTTTTGAAACTCATGGTCGTTTTCAACCAAAATTTTAGTCATATGCTAGATCTCAAGCCTTATGCGACCACCAAGCAAGAAGCTTAAGGAAATGATCTTGGTCATCCAAAACTCCCCCTGAGTTCATGCCGAGTGCAATGGCAAGCAGTCTCATGAGAAAGAATTGGTGAGATCAGTTTTTTCGCACAAAAGAGTTCTTTTTGCTTATGCTGAATGTAGTTCAAGAACAGAGAGTTAAAAACTAACTCATGCTTCATAAAAGAACTAGCATAGCACAATGTAAGGCTCAATAGAAGATTCAAGACTCAACTCAGCCTATTTGACATGGTATGAATCATAAAAGGATAACTAAATACAGACTAGTCTCATGAGCTATCATGACATGAATTAATTCAAGTTGTGCATTTTTAAACAACTTAGCATGGCAAAGACTAGTCTACATATATAAAGTCATGATAAATCTAGCAAGTAAGCATATATCATGGCAAGATGTAATGCATTGTCAACATGTCATAACAGGATAATAATCAAGGCTCCATGTAGTTATCTTACAATGCAAAATGCTAAAATGTAAGAAAATCCAGCTCCCTCTTAACATGTGATGCAACTTTTAGTTCAAGTTGAATTATGTCAATATTAAGCTCCAGAAGTTCCCAAATGAACTCCCCCTGAACCAAAGCAATAAAAACGAGAAGCTGGTAAATAAATCAAGAAGGGCAGTCCTTAAAGCATAGATAAGATAGAGAATACTAATGACTCAGACTAACTCTTATCTACCCCATATGACTCCAGGACAACCAGCTGTCGAGAAAACACACACTAGAGAGCAAACACGTACCCTGTCTACCCGAGGGTGGCCCAACCCTCGTTAGAACCTAAAAGAAGTAAGTGAGCTCAACCTAGTGAGATAAGAAACAGCTATCCTGAAAGCACAAGATAAGAGTAAGAAGTCTAAGCAACTCAACAAGAGATACACTCTAACCTATGCTAGAAGGACTAAAACCCAATGCACCTGAGATGCGATGCAATAGTAAGGAAAGCAGTATAATAAATATGATAAAGCAATAAAGCCCAAAGCTCCCCCTCACAACAGTCCGTAAGGACAAACCACCCCAAGCTCTCCCCGCAGAGCTGAAAACCTCGTGCTATCCAAAGGCTTGGTGAAGATATCAGCCAGCTGGTGGTCACTCTCCTGGCGGAGCACGATGTCACCCTCTCCACATGGTCTCGAAGAAAGTGATATCGACATCGATGTGCTTGGTCGAGAGTGCTGCTGGGTTCTTAGCAATGCTAATCGCAGACGTGTTATCGCAGAAGAGCGGAACACGATCGATAGCTAACCCAAAGTCCCGCAGAGTCGAGACCATCCAAAGCACTTGGCTACAGCAACTGGCTGCAGCAACGTACTCGGCCTCTGCGGTGGACTGTGCAACACCGGACTGCTTCCTCGAAGACCAGGAAACGAGAGAAGTGCCAATGAACTGGCAGGTGCCCGAAGTGCTCTTCCTATCTATCCTACAGCCGGCAAAGTCTGCATCCGAATAGGCTCTAAGGGATAGACAAGATGAGGAAGAGTACCAGATACCATAGTCAATGGTAGCTCGAAGGTACCGAAAGATGCGCTTCACCTTTGGCGGTGAGATCTGCGAGGAGAAGCTCGAAACGGGCACAAAGACACACGTAGAAGTGTATGTCGGTCTCGAGGCGTGAGGTACAAGAGGGAGCCAATCATGCTGCGGTACTCCTTCTGATCAACTGACTCACCATCCTCATCAGGGTCAAGAGAAGCTGTAGAAGCCATCGGAGTTGACACCGGCTTTCCATCACTCATGTCAAAGCGTCTTAGGAGGTCTCGAGTGTACTTGCCTTGATGCAAGAAAGTACCTTCCCGAGTCTGCTTGATTGGAAGCCAAGAAAGAAGGTCAACTCACCCATCATGCTCATCTCAAACTCGGTGCTCATGACATCCGAGAACTGTGAAACTAGAGCATGAGAAGAGCGCCAAAGATAATGTCATCGACATAAATTTAGACGAGCGAAGGTCATTGCCAAGCGGCGAATGAACAAGGTCTTGTCAACTTTACCCATCTCGAAATCATGCCTCAAAGATAGGACTTAAGCCTCTCATACCAAGCTCTAGGGGCTGCTTAAGTCCATACAACGCTTTGGAAGGCTTGTAGACATGATTAGGGTATTTGGGGTTCTCGAAACACGGAGGTCGTCTGACATAGACTTCTTCCTCAATGAAGCCATTGAGAAAGGCACTCTTGACATCCATCGGTAAGCTTGAAACCCTTAGAAGCGCAAAGGCAATCGAAATTCTAATGGCCTCAAGTCTAGCTACGTGGGCAAGGTCTCCTCAAGTCTAGACCCTCAACCTAGGAGTACCCCCGAGCAACAGCCTAGCCTTGTTTCGAATGACTACCACATCATCACTTTGCTTTTTTTTTTGAACACCCATTTGGTTCCAATGATATTGTGATCTCGAGGGGGCTCAACAAGCGTCCAGACCTTGTTTCTTTCGAAACTCTCCAGCTCCTCATGCATGGCATTGATCCAAGACTCATCAGAGAGAGCATGACAAATGTCTTTGGGCTCGAAGGAGGCAACAAAGGCGAGAATAGAGACGAGAAAAGTGACACGCCCGGACTTGGAGCGTGTGACTCGCTCAAAGAGATCTCAATCATCTCGCTCGGAAGGATGAGATTTTGAATATGTCTTGGAGGTCGAGGATGAGATGAAGAAGTGGCCTCTACCTCATGACCGACGGGTAGGAACAGAGCCACTAGCTCGTAAGACGCAGAAGGTAAGGTCGATCACCGAGGTGCGGTGGAAGAGGGCACCTCAAGGGGTGAATGAGGGACTGGATCGGGTAGACAACCCTCATCTCCATCATCCTCATCATCCACAAAGATGGTCTCCGACTGCTCTAGAGAACCTGAGATATCGGGCCTAGTCCCCGGACTGGCCTCATCGAAAGTCACCTCACAGGTTTCTACCATTTTGCTAGACTCGCAGTTCCAGACCCTATAGGCCCGCGAAGAAGTTGAGTAGCCTAGAAAGATCCCATCACAAGAACGTGACTCGAACTTGTCTAGGTTCCCAGACTTCAAGATAAAGCACTTGCAACCAAACACACGAAAATGAGAGACGCTGGGCTTCCGCCCATATCTCAGCTCATAAGAAGTGCGATGCAAGTGTGCAGAAGAAAAACTCGTTCAAACATGACACGCGGTGGCTATAGCCTCACCAAAACTTCCAGCGGTGTAGAGTATTCATCGAGCATCGTCCCGGTCATCTCGACCAAGGTACGGTTCTTCCTCTCCATGACGCCATTCATTGTGGGACGTGCGGAGAAGAGGCGGTGCTCTACACTGCCTCACCACGAACCTCTCAGTAGGAATTCTTGAACTCCGTGCCATTGTCATCGCGGATCGCTCGTAAGGCACCGGAAGCTCAGCGAAAGCCTCTTGAAAAGACCTCGGAAATGTAAACGTCTCATCCTTCGAGGCTAAGAAAAACACCCAAGAGTACCTCGAATAGTCATCGACCACAACAAGAACGCACCACTTCCCTCCCGCCGATCGCACTCGAGTGGTCCAAGCTGTGTCCATGTGGAGCAGTGTCTGGTGCATCGGTCATCGTGAATCGCGGACCGAAGGATGAGAAGCGGCAACCATCTTGCCGTGCCGGCATGGAGCACAAACCGATCTTTGACCATCTTGAGTTTCGCGCACCGCGAATGAGATCGTGGCCGCTAACTCGGGTCAAATGGTCAAATCAATATGACCAAGTCTCCTATGCCGAAAGAAAGGTCACGGACTCGAAGCAACCAAACACGGAGAGGATCACGGAAGACTCGGAAAAATCAGCACGAAAGATCCTCCCAAAGCGAGAAATCCATAAACCGGACTCACCAAGAACCAAGAATTTTGCAATTGTTTTCTTAAAGCTCACCTCGAAATCATCATCGGTAAGTCGAGAGATCGAAAGCAAATTATACCGCAGCTTACTAACCAAGGCAACATCTCTCAAAATAAATGAATCATTAATGCGCACTGTACCTTTGGCGATGACGCGCCCGGATGAAGCGTCTCCAAAGTGATCGTCTCATCACCGGGGCTCGGGCAGGAAGAAAACCACCGGAATCTCCGGTCATGTGTCGTGAACACCGAGTCTACGAGCCAAACCTTTCCTTCCACCCGCGAACCCGAGTCAAACAGAGTAAAGTCTCGATCTTGGGGTAAATCAACGTGATTTTGGCACCCAATACCGAGTAACACGTCGGCGATGAAGTAGTCAAGCACGATCGACCTCTATCTACCCACGCCTCCGTCGCTAAAGAAGCGTAAGATCCGTGAGCATATCGAAGTTGTTTTTGGGTCCGATCGCTACGGACGGCGAGTCGGTGCTGCCAACAACAGTCGATCACGCCGCGGGTAGGCATCTCGATGGGAAAACGAGATCTACCCTCGTGACGGCGAAGTCACGACCGAGGGAGCACGAGGACTAAAAATAGAAGACTCGGAAAAACCAAGTCCTCGGTCTTGCCCAAAGCTACCTGTGAGTAGCAAACCTAGACCTCGTGTTGGTCTTAGGTGCACTCAAGGTCCGGGTCGACCACGAACACGCGAAGAGACTCAACATGGTCTCTTGGCGCGATCTTGCGCGTTGAAGCAATGGTCAAACAAATGTCCATCCTTTGACGATGAAGGTGCAATGATACCGCCTTCCGAGGGGTCGGCTGCAGTGAAATCACCTTGTCGTCGAAATCCCTTGGACAAAGCCCACGATTTAAATTGAACTTTCTTGTTCTTTGGCTTGACCTCAATCACACCGCGCTATGGGTCCGAGCACCACGGTGGATGTTTCCTCACATCCTCACGGAGATCATATCCTAGACCCTGCTTGAACTTGCAAATCTTTGATTGGTCTAGAATAAGATTGAGATTCTTCTTGCCTCCTACAAATTTCTCGAGAGTGTTCATAAGGCACCGACACTCCCGAGAGAGAGGTGCAAGAGGAGCAAGGAGAAGAAGAAGAGACAGCAGGAGGAGAGGAAGGAGAAGAACCAATAGCGAAGAAGCGAATAGCACGTGCATATTTCTCCTTATGCACGCCACCTCAACCTTGAGGGCTTCGCGGGACACAGGGGCAGTCCTAATCCTAGCGATTTGGTCTTCGTAACTCTTCCTAAACGTCTCTACCATGTCCTTATCCTTTTCCAACACCTCAGCACAGAAGGCACAAGCGGGACGTGATTTTTCTAGAAGGTTCTTAGTTAGCTTCACATTTTTCATCCAAAGCAATCAAGTTAGATTTTAGTTTATCACAATTTTCGCATGGTGAGCTAACAGGTCCTTAGAAGCATCTTGAGCCATTTTCTTATTATCATCAACAAATTCTTGAAACTGTTTGGAGACGATTCAAGTTCGCGAGAAGCTCTTACGCTCGGATTGTGCCGCCAGCAACCGATCTCTAATCATCCGAACTTTTTCTTACGCTGCCTCGAGTTTCGGGACCAAACACATAGTTTTCTCCCACCTCGGACCAATGGGTGGGGTCCGACATTTCTCGCAGTATAAAGCTTCAAGGGGACATCTTGATTTGGATTGGTAGTCATTGTTGTAGGCAAACTCGGCATAGGACGACATTTATCCCATTCCTTCGAGAAGTCTAGTGCACATGCCGGAGCATATCTTCTAGTATTTGATTTACTCTTTCTGTTTGTCCGTCGATTCGAGGATGGTGGCGATCTTGAAATCTAAATGGGTACCTAGAGCTTCATGCAGACTTGCCCAAAAATGTGAGGTAAATTAGGAGCCTCGATCTGAAACAATCCGCTTTGGTACGCCGTGCAGACACACTATGCGGGACATGTACAGCTCAGCTAACTTATCTCCTTTGTACATTGTTTTGACGGGAATGAAGTGGGCAACCTTGGTTAATCTATCAACGATGACCTAGACTGAGTCACAGCCTGACTTCGTCCGCGGGAATCCGGTGATAAAGTCCATGCCAACTTCCTCCCATTTCCATTGAGGTATTTGTAGGGGCTGTAGCAGTCCTGCCGGCCTCTGGTGTTCGGCCTTTACTCTTTGGATGACATCATAGCAAAGCACGTGCTCAGCAATGTCCCTTTTCATACCTAGCCACCAGTAGTATTGCTTCATATCTTGGTACATTTTGGTACTCCCAGGATGAAGGGAATATGCGGAGCTATGGGCTTCTGGAGCATCGATTCTTGAGGTCCTTCTGTGGGTACGTGCAATACGGTTTCGTTTTAGAACTCCTTGATGGTCCAGAGTCATTCTAGGGGCCTTCCCTTCTTCCATCAATTTCTTCAATCTCAAAACAGTTGGGTCTCCTTTCTGTGCAGCCTCTATCATTTCTTCAATACTTGTTTGATCTTCCAGAGTGGTTAGGGCTCCTTCTTCTACGATCCCTAGGTTCAGGGCTATCAGCACCTTATATAGTTCAGGCTGGTGTTTCTGAACCATAAGGTTATTGCATGAGGCCTTAGGCTCAGGCGTCCGCCACCACGTTAGCTTTTCCGGGTGGTAGTGGACACTCATGTCATAATCTTTGATCGCTCTAGCCACCTTCTCGCCTCAAGTTAAGGTGTGGTGGGTGAAGAAATACTTGAGGCTCTTGTGGTCTGTGTAGATATCACAATGATTGCCAATGAGATAGTGCCTCCAGATCTTCAGGGCATGTACTACGGAAGCTAACTCCAGGTCATGGGTTGGGTAGTTGGCTTCGTGAGGGCGGTCGCTGGATGCATACGCCACAACCTTGCCTCCTTGCATCAGCACACCCCCAAGCCCTTGATGCGACGCATCGCAGTATACTTCAAAATCTCGACGCACATTGGGCGTAACCGACCTTTGGGGTGGTAGTCAATCTCTTCTTTAGTTCTTGAAAACTCTCTTCACATGCCTTGGTCCACCAAATGCCCGCTCTTTCTTGAGCAAGCGAGTCATCGGTCTAGCGATTCGGAGAACCCTCAATGAACCGCCTGTAGTATCCTCGCTAACCCAAGAAAGCTTACCTCGGTGGCGGAGGTAGGCTGCGCCATTCCGTATACCGCAGACAATTTTGGCGGGTCAACAGACACCCCTCTGCAGACACAATATGCCCCTGAAGGCGATGTCCCGCAACCGTAACTCACACTTGCTGAATTTGGCATAGAGTTGGTGTTCCTTGACCTTTCTAGTACCAAGCGTAGATGCTCAAAGATGCTCGTCTGCGGTTTTGGAGTAGATGAGTATATCATCAATGAATACTACCACAAACTTATCCAGGTAATCCATGAAGACCTTGTTCATGAGATTCATGAAATAAGCAGGGCATTGGTCAACCCAAAAGACATAATCAAACTCGCATGACCCATATCTAGTGGTGAAGGCGGGTCTTGGGATGTCTTAGGCCTAATCTTCGTTGGGATAACCCGACCTCAAATCAATCTTGGAGAATATTGTGGCTCCCCAAGGCGATCAAATAGGTCATCGATCCTAGGCAGTGGGTACTTATTCTTGATGGTTACTTCGTTTAAGGCCCGGTAGTCCACACACATCCTAGCGGTGCCATCCTTCTTCTTTACAAAGATTACCGGGGATCCCCAAGGTGAGGAACTCGGCCTGATAAAACCTTTGCCTTGTAGCTCATGAAGTTGCTTCTTCAATTCTTCTAGCTCATCCACGGTCATCCGGTATGGTCTCTTGGAGATAGGGGCAGCACCAGGCTTCAAGTTGATAACAAACTCGAGATCTCTGTTGGGTGGCATACCAGGTAGTTCCTCAGGGAAGACTTCAGTATAGTCTTGTACCACCATCATTCCTTCCAGCGGTACATCTTCACAATAATATATTCCTCGACCCCACCGATACGGTCGGTCCACCTTTACCACAATGGTCAATCCTAGGCACTTGGTCAACTTAACTTGCCTCAAGGCACAATCTAGTATCCCTTGGTGTCTAGCTAACCAGTCCATCCCTAGTATAATATCCAAGGCCTGGGAGATTAGCACGACTAAATCTGCTAGGAATATAAATCTTTCCATGACAATTTCTACCCCAGGGCACACTAAGGTGGCATTAATCACTCCTGTGGGTGAACTAAGCATCAATGCTTTCTTCAACGGGTGGACGGGCAGTCTAAGTTTATCCACATAACCCCTAGATATAAATGAATGTGATGCTCCAGAATCAAATAGAACACGTGCTGGTAAGGTCTTGACCGAGAACGTGCTCAAGAAGACTCAATGACCTCCTCGCCTTCCTCTGCGGTAACATGATTAATTCTTCCTCGATTTGGAGTCGATGCCGCCCTGTTGGATTGAGGAGCCCGATTCCCTCTATTGGGGTGTGAAGCTTGGCCTCGGTGGGGTACTACCCAAATTGAACTTCACCGAGTGGTGCTGTTGCTGGCGGCGATAGGCGTAATGCCCCTTCTCCCCACAATTGAAGCAATTGAAGGAGGTCACAGGATTTGTTCCTGCAAACTGGCCCGAGGGGCGAGGAGTCTGGAACGTGCTACCACCTAGACGAGGTGCCGGGTTTGGGCTCGGAGATGGGGTTGTCCACAGGAAGGGGAATTGTTGAAGAACCTTTGGATGAACCTTCCCTGTGGTCGCTGAACAACCTGCTTCCGTTAGCGACTAGCCTCCAGGTTCTTCTTCTCATTTTCCAGGACCAACGCCTTATTCACCGTTGGTGGCGGGAAGTCTGCGTGATGAGTCGCACACGGAGTTCTTCATTCATCCTTCAAGAACCGGTCAATTTTCTCCTGCTCATCGGCCACATCCTTGGGGGCGTAACGGGCCAGCTGATTAAACTTGGTAAGGTATTCATTGACTGACAGGCCGCCCTGCTTCAAAGTTCTGAACTCGTTCTTCTTTATTCTCATTACTCCAGTTGGGATGAAATTGGCTTTAAAGGCCTCCTTGAATTCGGTCCAGGTTATAGTTGCTGCGCTAGCTCCGGTGGGGGTATCCTCATATCCTTTGGTGGCCAGGTAATTCTCCCACCAGGCAGCCGCAGCCCCTTGGAGTTGATGGGTCGCAAAGCACTTGGTCATCCTCTCGCAGACGGCCAAACGAAGCTTCCTCTCAGTGTCTCATGACCAATCTTCCGCTTAGGGCTCATCGCCCGGCGAAGGTAAGGCCGGTCCCGATGAAGTCACCCGGATCGAGGCGTGAACATTGGTGTTGGTCTCGCCGGCGCTGCGAGATTGCACAAGTATTTGCGCTTGTCGCGCCATCACTTGTGCCATGGACGGGTTGGTGGCGGGGTGGAAGGTTTACCCTTGACCGGGCCTCTTCCCTTCCCCGCCGCGCGCTTGATGGGCTTCCACTACACCGCATGTCCGGGTTTGCTCCACTTGTGCGCGGTAACTCTGCTAGCCATCTGTAATTTATTCAAGCATTCTTTTAAACAGCTGCTCTAATTTCAGCCCGACTAGTAGTCTACGACCATCATACAAAAGAACCAAATCCAACGTCAAACAGCAAGAAAGTTTTCAAACACAAGGCCGATTTTATTAAGCATAGATAACACATCACATAGCCGACTTTTACGGACTTTTAGGGCCATCTTGGACTTTGCAAACATACGAGACATTTAGCGTTCATAATTATACATACATGAGACTAGGACACGGGCACACGCTACTATTATTAAGGCGGGGGCATGTGCTTGCTAACATTAGCCAAACTCCAGCAAGCACTATACTAATCGACCTCGTCGCTTATTCCTCCATGTCGCCCACACTGACCGGAGGGGTGTAGTCCAGACATCGAGAACGGGACCTGCTACCACTAAACTCAGACGGGTCGGTGTCGGAGTGGGAGCGTGAACGGCTGCGTCGAGTCTCTCCACTGCCAGAGCGGATCGAGGTTCGGGGCCGCACGCTCTTGCGTCTTTGTGAGCTCGTGCGGAGTCCCGGAACACAGGTGGAGGTGCCGGAGCTGGGGTCGGTGTATGTGTCTGCCGAGCACAGGCACGGCAGCGGCCGCCCGCCTTGCCTCTGCCAAGGCTCGCACCGGGCGAGCTGCTCGCAAGGAGTCCACCTCGATGTGGCGTGCAAGAAGGCGCTCCCGAAGTGCGGTGATCTCCTCCTGAGCCACCACATGGGCTGTACCCATGGCCCGAGTGAGGTCCACCTGGTGTGTAAGCCTCGGGTTGTCCTCCAACTTTGTCACCCTGGTCCCGTGGGCACGGCTATTCGAATAGTTTTGACTCTGCAGAGTGTGTACACTTTACCCACATGAGATAGATCTGCTCATTGCACCACACGATTCCTTTGCCATGCGGTTGAGTAGACTATCACAGAGCTTTTACGATGCATTTTCCTAGCAAAGTTACGACCGCTAAGGTTTCCACTTCCTCCGGGTACGACCACCCTTCCAGAAGCCCCCTCTTGCGCCATCACGTCGGAGGATGTGGCCATCCTCTACCCGCCCGTGTTCACACCGACGCAACTCTTACTAAGTCAATGCAAATTAGTTAGCCCTGCCTACACTTTGCCAGCATGTGGTTGTACTTGATGTACCGTGGGAGGTCATCACAAGATTCAGTCCTTAATGGTTATCTGGGCGGCTCTACCACGATCCTCTTGTGCTATCACGGCACCACTTTATCACAATTCGTGCTATCACGGCACCATTCAACACTCACACCCTCCAACCACCTGCCCAGATAATTAAGAATGTAGGATTTTTGGGGACAGAAAGTATTCATACCAACATATACCAGTCATCATCACAATGACTGCCCAACAAAATTCTCATATGTTTGAAAGTGATGCTTGGCGTTCTCACGCCCATGAATATCTAAGCGCTCTAAGCATGGCATATAGTTACGGACTTATTTTCAAAGGTGTTGTAACATTATTACTTTTACTAGGGCAACAAGGATCACGTAGTCAAGCATATTGTAAAGGATGTATACTAAACCAAGAAAACAATGGATGTATATCTAAAAGCTGAAATTAACATGCCTTGCAACATAAATATAAGCATGCGTTTATAATATTTAAACCAAAATACTTTATTGAAAGCATAGGCTCAAAATGATCAAAGCATTGACTACTTTGGGATGCAAAGGTCGGGATTCGGGACGTTGGAGTTCACGGCGACTTCCTCTTCTTGGGCCTCAAAGCTACGTTTTATATCGCGAAAATTTAGATAAAATCATCACAACAATCAAATAACACAATAAAATTTGAACAAGCTTCAAAAATGTTGGTTCTGGTCCCAATAGGTAGCCCTTGATTTTAGATGAATTTAGAAATTGATTTTACCAAATTTGGAGCTAAAATGAATAAGTTATACATATTTGAATGCTTTCGGTTTAATTAAATCTCAAAATTATCAAAATCGACAGATGGGGCCCATGCGTGATCAGGCTTCATGGCGCCGACACGTGGGACCCGGCGGCAGGGCTCTGCCGCCTGCTGCCCCGACAGGCGGGACCCAGAGGCGGCTCACGCCTCCCAGCGTGGCCTCGACAGCGGGGCCCGGAGGCGTGGCCATTTGTATCGTGGTCGCCGACAGTGGGGTCCACCGTCGGGAAAATAAAAGAAAGGCTCAACCTCGCGCTGCGTGAGCGGGGCTCGATCGCCGAGGGAACCGGGGAAGAGGGCGCGCTAGCCGCCCAGTAGCACTAAGCATCTCAACCATACAAGGCGCATACCCTTTTGAGGTAGCGTGCGAGGGGTGGGGCGAGGTGGTCCGGAGCCGAGGGAGGCGGTGGCCGTCGCCGGCGAAAGAGGTCCGACGATGTTCGGGGAAGCGTCAAAATGCGATGCTGAGCTCGCGGTGAAGCTGGTGGTGACGACGAGGAGGGCGGGGATCACGGAGGTGGGTCGGCGACGAGCGGCCGGGGAGGCGGGAGGCGCGCCGACGAGCTACGGTCGTCGGCGAGCTCTGGAGATGCCGGAAAAGCTTGGCGACGATCCGGAGATGGTGTGGGAGCGATCAAACGGTGGAAGGATGGGGAAGCACAATGATTCTTTTGAGGTAACCCCGGCTTTATAGCCGAGGATCGATGTAATCGCTGTGAGGGGCCGACCACGGAGTTGGGGAAGAAGGAGGATCGCCGCACTGGGGTGGGCGGGAGGCGATCAAAGCGGTGGAAGGATGGGGAAGCACAATGATTCTTTTGAGGTAACCCCGGCTTTATAGCCGATCAGAGCGGGCGGCCACGACGGACCGCCAGCGGGACACGGGCGGCTGCCGCGGCAGTCTTGTCGTGGCGACCACGGCGGTGGGGGTGTGGCGGGTCGTGGGCGGCGTCGTGGCCTTCCCATGCCGCCGCCCTCTGCGGGATTCCCGCAGCGGTCGTGGCAGTCGTGGCGGGGGTCGGGCGCGTGGAGGAGGAGGAAGAAAGGGGAAAGCGGCCGCGACAGCGGGTCCCGCTTGCCGAGAGAGGCGCGGTGAAGGCGATCACATGGCGGCCGAGATGGCGCCCGGGTGGGACGTGGCGCCATCGGGACCGAACGCGCGTCGGCCCGGGGAAGAGGGAGGGCGGATCCGGGGGCGACGTGGGCGGATCCAGTCCGTCCACGCGTCGGCCGGGGTTTTATGATTGATTTTTAATTTTCAGAAATGCTGGAGGGCTTAATATAACTCGGAAAAATATGTAATTACCACCAAAAATTCGGAAAAATTAATGAAGTTCCTAGACACCTTTTGAGTTTAACAAAATTATTTCCCCGTAGGTGGCCATTACATTTAAAACTTTGGACCCACGTTGTATCTTTTCTCTTCCTTTTTATTTTTCTCCTCTTTTCTTTTATAAATTTTGTAATATTACCATTTTGTGTACAAATATCCCTTTGGCACTTTGACAAACTTATTTATGTTACTTTTGTAAATTTTTATTATGGATCATCTTTTCAGATTCAAATTCAAATTTAGAATTTCCTATTAATTATACAGGTGGGTTCTTCCTCGAAGTTTTTCAGAAAAATATTTTTAGAACCCAACCCAACATGATGTGTTACAGAATATCTCGCAACATTTTATTATACAATTCTTCTAGGTTTTCAGGATGTTACAGGTACGGAACGCGTTTTTCAAAGACTTCGTACCACCGTTGACTTCGTTGACGCTGGCCCGAATGGTTAGGGATGGAGCATGCTTTTTAAAGACTTCGTTCTGCTGTCGACTTCATTGATGACAGTCTGAAAGGTTAGGGATGGAGCACGCTTTTCAAAGACTTCGTCTCACCACCGACTTCAGTAACACCTATTCGAAAGGTTAGGGATGGAGCACGCTTTTCAAAGACTTCGGCCCACCACTGACTTCATGGACACCAGTTTGAAGGGTCAGGGACGGAGCAAACTTTTCAAGGACTTCGTCTCTTTGCTGACTTCGTCGATGCCAGTCCGAATGGTGGGAGACGGAGCACGTTTTTTAAAAGATTTTATCCCACCGCCGACTTGGTCGATGCCAATTCGAAGGGTTTAGGATGGAGCGCACTTTTCAAAGACTTTTTCCACCACCTACTTCATGGATGCCAGTCCGAAGGTTTAGGGATGGTGCATACTTTTTAAAAGACTTCGTCCCACCGCCGACTTCATCGACGCCAGTCTGAAGAGTTAGGGATGGAGTACGCTTTTCAAAGACTTTATCTCACCGCTGACTTCATCGACGTTTGTCTGAAGGGTTAGGGACTGAGCATGCTTTTCAAAGACTAGCCGACTTCATCGATGCCAGTCCGAAGGGTAGGGATGGAGTACGCTTTTCAAAGACTTCGTCTCTCCATCGACTTCGTCGACGCCAGTTCAAAGGATGGAAGATGGAGTGCACTTTTTAAAGACACGAAGGACACTTTTTTATGACTTCGTCCCACCGCTAACTTCATCGACGCTAGTCCGCCGAATAGTTAGGAACAAAGCGCGCAAACATCATCCTCAATCACGGACTACGACCGTGAGGTGGTCGATCAAAGTCACAACCACGCGGTGGTCGGATGAGCGTCTACGACCACTAGGTGATCGAACGAAGTCACAACCGTAAGGTCAAACAAATGCACGACCCCGAGGTGGTCGAACGAGCGTCACAATGACAATGTGGTCAGATGGGCATGTACGACCATGAAGTAGCCGAACCAAGCTACGACCACGAGGTGGTCAACACATCACTACCATTCGTACTAAGCTGAGGCGTGTGGAGTACCCAGGGTAAACAAAACTCTAGCATTGTCACTCGATTAATTGTTATAATGTCACAGCATTCAGAGTATACAATCATGGAGGACATAGCTTAGGCTACTCTCCGTCTGAGTCCTATATCTTCACATACTCTCTTGTGGAGGCACTACTCGTCATGGGCTGGTCCGCCCAAAATCGTAATGACTCCTTTGTCCATCCCACCGTCGCATCTGGCACTGAACAAGGCGGTCTGGAATCAGGGGACGGTCTTCCTCAAGTACATGCTTGCCAAGCAAACATAAACAGGAGGTCATCGCACAAGCACCTGATATTTTTCATTGCAAAAGGATAATTACATGTCACCCTGGCACCCAGTGCCATGTACACACAAGCGGCGAAGGCCACATGCACGCAAATGACCACACGCGGGAGCAAAAGGGCCTTAGTGTCACACCTACTGATGGATCAGAACGTCGGTGTTGGCATCACCACCTCCGCTCTATCGAGGCACATCGTCCAACCAAGTGCCCAGGTCCATGTTCTCACGGTGTAGAGTATGCCTCATAGCGATCTTTGCCGCAGCTTCGCCAATATACTCCCATATCTGTTGGTGGAAGGTGCAGGTGGACCGATGTATCTTGTGTAGCACCCAGACATGGTTCTGCTCTCCTCAGGAAGGTCAAGGTGGGGTTTAGCTAGTTCACCCACATGCAGTTAGCCTCGAAGATGGAGTAGCCCAAGAACCATCTGTGTAGTCCCGAGTGAGCAATGATTTCTATAGGTTCATACGACATTTATTGCAAGCGACAAGGCCTCTCCAATTCTCCGAAGGCTGCACAGAAGATCTTCTAGCCCAAATGCTTGAGGGGGAACCTTCGCTACAATATCGGCTAGAGCACCCTCAAGGGCCTCTGCTGAACTCCACACCAATAGGGACGTGTCACCCAATACGTGATCCCTCGTTGCCACCTCAAACGATAACCTAACCTTCTCTTCTTCTAGCCTGGCGATTTGCTACAACAGCCCCTCGTGCTCCTCGGTGGGCACACACTGGGTCTGCTTCACCAAGGCATGATTGTCAGCGATGGCCTTCGCACCTTCTGTCTCAAGGACGCGGATGCATTCATCCTTCGCTGCGCTCACCTCAATGGCATCCTCAGCGGATTGCCGAGTGGCAGCATCCTCCACCTCTATAGTGGTTATCCACTCTAGCAGACCACTCAATTCGTGGTACCTCGCTGCCTGCATAGCACAGGGAGAGTGAGGGCCTGCAAAATACCCTATGGTCAGTAGTCAAACTAATCATGTAATCAACGCATTGTCCTACACGTACCTTCATCTCCTTCACCTCGAGCGTGCTCTCCAGGAGCTCCAAGCCACATAAAGAAAGCACGTGCCACTCCAGAGCTGCATCAACATTGTTCGCAGTCCCTTGGAAACCCTTAGCACTTCAGGGTGAGGGACGAAGTCCACCACAGTGATCGCGCAAAACTGCACACCCGCAAGTGAACGGGTTGTCGCTAAGATAGCAACGAGATGTCGTGTTCTCCGCAGGGACTAGAGTACCGGTGACCAAACACTCGACCAAAGCTAAATCGCTCGAACTGGAATTTGAAGGCTAACTAAAGATCCTAAACAACCTAGAAGTAAGAGAAGAAATCAGCAGAAGAGAAATAGAAGAAAAGAAGAACAAAAGGCGCAGAGAAGAAGAGAATCGGACTAGAGAGAAGGAAGGAGGAAAGAATCAGAGAAACTGCTACTGCTAAGAGAAAGAAATTAGGAAGAACTAGTAGAAATAAAAGATAGTTATCTAAGGGAAAGAGAGAATCAGAAAAGAGAAGAAAACTAGTAGAGGAGAAGTAAAACAGATAACCTAAAGGAGATCGATAGAATCCAATACCAGAGAAGAGAGGAATAAAAGAGAAGGGCAAGAAAGCAAATAGCTGGAAAGGAAGAGGGGAAAGAGAGAAGGGACTACTAAATTAACCAAGTAAAGAGAAGACAAGGAGAGATTACAGAAGAGGTGTTTACTAGAAAGAAAAGAGAGACTAACGACAGGAGAGAGATCTAGAGTAAGAGAAAGAAGGCTGAGGTAAGAAGATAGGACTGGACAAGAGCTGGCTAGCAAAGGAGATAGCACCGACAGAAGAAAACTCGAGAAGAAAAGAAAAAGACTGAATTAGAGAGAAAGAGAAGAAGAAAGAAGACTATCCAGAAATGACAGAAGGAAAAGCAAAAGGGAAAGAGAGATTGAGATGGAGTAAAAGAGAGAATAGGGCTAGAAGTAGACTGGAACTAGCAGATTAACGAAAGGAAGAAAAAGAAGGAAGAGATAAGAAGAGAGTGCGAGAGGCTAGAAGATTAGAGAAGAGATTGACTGCTAGAGAAAGACTTGAGATGAGAAGAAAACTAGAGAAGAGAAGAGAAGCAAGAAAGATTTAAAGAAGGGTATTAATACTGAGAATTAGAAAGGAAGAGAGGAATCGGAAAACTAATTCTACCGTGAGAAAGAAAGAGGTGCCTTGGGAAAGGCGGGAAAAGAACTATAGGAAGAAGGAGAGGACTTGGGGATAAGAAGGGGAGCGCAGAGAACAGATAAGAAGAAGCTGAACGCTTAAGCTAATATCCCAACCCAACACAGCCAGCTCGCAGACAGACCAATACCAAGGATATATCAAGACAAGCAAATACCATGCAATAACACAAGTCATACTACTACAGGAACAATGATGTAAACCTTACTTAGGAGTGACATTAAAATAAAAGCATGGAATTAATACCTTACTAATCAGTAATTAACAGAAATGCATACTAAAAATTAAATCAGGCAGAAGAATCTACTCTAATCACAGAAGATGATCTCAACTTCACAGTAAGAAAGAAAACATCCTACCAGCAGAAGTATCAAGCTTATAAACATCTAATGACTATCATGCAGGAACCATGAATCCAAACAGGAACATATGATCTGAATAATCATCTCCCAAATGCTAAAACAACTGAAAGGCACCTTAGAATCCCAGATCCGATAGATATATATCTAACACATGCACAAAACCGATGCAACACATAAACATCTCAGATGAGAAAACACAAGACAAGCACAACCTAGCAACCAGATCAACTCAGTACTACACATACATCACAGATCCTCTCAAGAGCATATTCATGAAAAGCATTGCAATATTAAATCGGAGACTTGAGACTTTACAACCCTTAAGGTGTGCGGATCGCCAGTAGCAGACGTATGTAGTGGATGCAGGAAGGGGAAGCAGATCTGAAGCAGGAACCGAAGGGGATGCAGGCAGGAGATGCAGATCCAGCCGTAGAGGTCGCAGGGTAGCCGATGAAGAGCAGCAGTAGCAGATCCTGGGGAAGAAGCCGTAGAGGTAGCAGGCAGTAGAGGAAGAAGATCCAAGCGCGGCCACTGAAGATGAAGCAGAGAGATCCAAGCGCTGGTGGTTGATCCGGTAGAAGAAATCTTCCGGTGGAGGACGCAGAGGCAGTAGTAGATCCAAGAGCTTCACTCAAGAAGTTGCAGATCCGGCGAAGATGGTGCGGATTTGTGCGAGATGAACCGGATCCCGAGCTAGGGTTTCAGATCCAACCATGGGTGAACAGATCTAGCCAGCAGAGAGGGGATTTAGTGCGGGAGGAGACTAGGGCTGCTGCATGTTTGGGGTTTGAAGATGGGTAGAGGATGAGTGGTGGTTGCTCGGTGAGGAGAGGTGCGGCGCGGTGGTGTTGGTGAGGCGCACGGGAGATGGCAGACCGGGTGATGGAGATTGAAAAATGCCGGAGTTAGGAGAGGGATCCGAGGTGGAGGCAATGGAATGGGCGGCTCGGTTGGGTGCTCCCCTTCATGTGTCATCCTGGCGGCTTATATAGTTGCGGGGCCACGGGGTTTCAATGACGCAGTATGCGACTAGGGTTTCTCAAGCATTTGCATTTCGGTCCTTCCTTTTTCTGCTTTGCAACCCTAGCTCCTCTCGATTCGGTATTTCAGATATTTTGCGCCTAGTTCGCGCTGACCGCAAAGCAATTGCAAAACACTGTAAATTGTCCAAAAGGAGGGCAAAATGTGTATAATTAATGAATTTATGGCCAATTTGAGCAATTAGCAACATGATAATGTCATAAAATATACTGCAAATATGATGCACATCATATACCCCAAGCTTAAACATTTGATTGTCCTCAAGCAAATGATATGGCAATATCGAACCTGGGAAGCCGGAGAAACATGAAAAGATATAAGCGAATGCTTGCGACTAGTCAAATTACACTCAATAATTCAAATAAAACAATCTCCCCGATTTGTACAAGTCGCTCAAGATTAAAACAAATATTCCAGCAAAGACATCAAAGTAATACTAGAGTGCCAAATCTCCCCTGATTGACCAATTCAAGTTACTCAAGAGTGCCAAACTGCACTAATTGTTTACATGAACCCAACCAGAATTGAAAAGTAATCAAAGATAGATATCACAATCAAGAATAAGCATATCCTAAAGTCATACTTAGGCATTTACCATTCTAGATGAAGAGACTAATACTTGCATGATATTTATGAAAAAAAACCCACACTTGAGCCATGATACCTAATTTTTGTTGTTTGATTTTTTTTTCTTTTTTTTTTAGTAAAATTAGAACACACATTGGGCACTTGTGCCACTTATTCCATACCTTGGGCAAGTTTGCCACTTATTCAAACATTTAAAACTTCATCTGGGCAAAAACTGCCACTTATTCAGCATATTTTTTTTTTCTTCAATGTGACAAAGTCACTTATTCAACTCACACTTTGCAACACAAAATGAAATAAAGATATTTTCTTTTCTTTTAAGCATCATTAACGGTTTTCATTATCTCTAAGCACCATATGACATGGAATTAGGTAAATCAACCAAATTATTGGCTCAAGATAAGACTACCACTTTCACAACCCTTTCATTCAAGCAAGAGTATCAATGTCTAAAATGAAATATTATGCCCAAGCATGAATCCTAGGATATTGTTATTCTAGTAGTGATAACTAGAATCAATACATTTCGCAAAAGGTAAAGATACATGTGTAACTTGCAATGAATCAAAAACCCAAGGATCACAAGATTTCTAAGCCATTAAGATTTCAATGTATTTCTAGAGTAAGCCAATTGGATATCCAAAGAATTGATACCAATACCAGATCACTTAAAATTTCAGTTTGATAATTCTGGATTACACAAGACAGTTACATATTACAGTAAAGTATTCAAGCAGAAGGATATATAGTTCATAATAATGATCAGGGCAGTCACATGTAATCAGCAATAACCCAACATGAGAATGATACTAGTCAAAATTCATCAATTACACATCATCAACTTCAGTGCCCAAGAGTATGACAAAAGAATCATGCTAAAGCAATCCTCATCAATAGATAGATCCCTCCCCCAAGCTTGAATTAGACATTAACTCCAGAATAAATGTTTTAATGATTGGAAACAGCTCACCGAGTGCAAAAGAGGAATCTGAGCAGTATCTTATCATCCCTCTGCCTGCCATGCTTGGATGAGTGCATGTACCTGAAAATGGCAAAATAAAAGGAAAGGATAAACCGACAAAAGGTAAAGTAAAGAAGGAAAACTGAAATAAAGCAGGTGAAAAAGCTCGGGTTGCCTCACGAGAAGCGCTTGTTTTAGGTCTTTAGCTTGACCAACAGATGATTATCATGTAGGCTCAAAGAAATTGGAGGATCAAGGTCAGATCTGACTTGATCTCCAACAATGTCCTCATCATTAATTTCAGGAATAGGTTCCCCAACAAAATAGTGTTTCATTCTTTGCCCATTTATCTTGAAAATGCCCCCAGATTGACTCTCAACTTCAAAGGCTCCACTTCCTAGCTCTTTCTTGACTAAACAAGGCCCAAACCATCTAGATTTGAACTTTCCGGGAATAAATGAAATCTAGAGTCAAAAACCAAGACAAGCTGTCCAGGTTGGAAGTCACGCCTCAAAATGTGGCGATCATGAATCTTTTTAGCTCTCTCTTTGTAAATTCTTGAGCTTTCATAAGCATCAAGCCTCAATTCATCAAGTTCACACAGCTGCAACTTCCTATGTTTCCCAGCTAGACCCATATCCATGTTGAGCCTTCTAATTGCCCAATGAGCTCTATGCTCAAGCTCAACAGGAAGATGACATGCTTTTCCATAAACCAACCTAAATGGGGACATTCCAATAGGAGTTTTGAATGTCTGTCCTATAAGCCCACAATGCATCATAAAGTTTAAGAGACCAATCATCCTAGATTTGGACACAACCTTTTCAAGAATTTGCTTTATCTCTCTATTGGAAACTTCAACTTGCCCATTAGCTTGAGGATGATAAGGAGTGGTTACCCTATGATTATGGACCCCATACTTGGCTAGAAGGGCTTCAAACTGCTTGTGATTAAAGTGAGACCCTCCATCACTTATCACAACTCTAGGAATTCCAAACCTAGGAAAAATAATTTGCCTAAACAACCTACACACAGATTTTGAATCAGCATGGACAGTGGGAATAGCCTCAACCCATTTGGACACATAATCCACTGCCACAAGAATGTGCTTGTACCCTTGAGAAGAAGGCAAAGGCCCTATGTAATCTATTCCCCAAACATCAAAGAGTTCTACCTCAAGAATACCATCTTGTGGCATCTCATGTCGTCTTGACATGTTCCCGTGCATCTTGACAGGATCACAAGACCTGAATATATGCATGAATATCCTTGAACATGGTAGGCCAATAAAATCCAATTTTGAAGAACCTTAGCTTGGGTCTTAGGTTCGGCATGACCACCAAAAGGTGCAGAATGACAATGAAAAATCACATTTTGAACCTCCTCAAGAGGTAGGCAACGTCTAATAACCCCATCTGAACAATGTCTATACAGATATGGGTCATCCCAAAAGAATTTTCGGGCCTCATGTGTGAATTTCCTCTGCTTGGTAGGAGAGTCCAGGGGGTATAGCATTGCAAACCAAGTAGTTCACAATGTCTGCATACCAAGGAGTTTTAGACTGAACAAGAGAAACTTCTGAAAATTGGTCTCCAGGAAGAGAATCTTCAATTGGAAGAGTAGAAACTGGACCAGAAATGGGTAATCTAGAAAGATGGTCAGCTACCAAGTTCTCAGCCCCCTTTTTATCTCTAATTTCCAAATCAAACTCTTGCAGCAAAAGAATCCATCGAATGAGACGAGGTTTTGCATCCTTTTTACTCAAAAGATACCTAATGGCTGCATGATCTGTGTACACTATGCATTTTGAGCCAACTAGGTAAGATCTGAATTTGTCAAAGGCAAATACTACAGCTAGCAGTTCTTTTTCAGTGGTTGTGTAATTGATCTGGGTGTCATCTAAAGTCCTGCTAGCATAGTAAATGACATGCAAAGCCTTGTCATGCCGCTGCCCCAAAACAGCCCCCACAGCAAAATCACTTGCATCACACATAAGCTCAAAAGGAAAATCCCAATCAGGAGATTGCACAATGGGAGCAGAAATAAGAGCAGCCTTGATCTTACTGAATGCATCCATGCAAGACTCATCAAATATAAAAGGAACATCACAACCCAAAAGATGAGTGAGAGGGCGAGCAATCTTAGAAAAATCCTTAATGAATCTGCGGTAAAACCAAGATGCCCTTAAAACTGCGAACACCCTTCACATTTAAAGGAGGTGGCAAAGGCTCAATCACCTCAACTTTTGCTCTATCCACCTCAATCCTCTAGAAGACACTAAATGACCAAGAACTATCCTTCCTAACCGTAAAATGACATTTCTCCCAATTAAGAACCAGATTTGCTTCAAGGCAGTATTTGGAGGACAGATTCAAGATTGGCCAAACGACTTTCAAAGGCTTGCCCATAAGCGATGAAGTCATCCATGAAAACTTCCATAATTTTCTCAATAAGATCAGTGAAAATGGACATGACACAGTATTTGGAAGGTACAGGGGCATTACAAAGTCCAAATGGCGACCTACGGTAAGCAAAGGTACCATAGGGCAAGTGAAAGTGGTCTTTCACGATCGATGGGTGTATAGGAATCAGAAAACCCGAATATCCATCAAGATAACGAAATAAGAATGACGGGCCGCCTCTAGCATTTGGTCAATGAAAGGCAAAGGAAAATGGTCCTTGCGAGTGGCCTTGTTAAGCTTCCTATAGTCAGTGCACATGCGCCAGCCTGTGGTTGTTCTTGTGGGAATTAGATCACCTTTTTCATTGGCAACCACTGTTATGCCCCCTTTCTTAGGCACAACATGAATGGACTGACCCACCGACTATCCGAAATGGGTATATGATATTAGCTCCTAGAAGCTTAAGAATTTCTTTCTTGACAACCTCTCGCAAATGAGGATTAAGCCTACGTTGGTGCTCACGTGTTGGCTTAGCATCATCCTCAAGGTGAATGCGATGCATGCAGGTGGCTGGATCAATACCCTTCATATCATCAATTGAATATCCAATAACATCTTGATATTTACGAAGGATTTCAAGGAGTTGTTCAGCCTCTAGAGGTGTCAAATGGTCACTCACTATAACAGGACAGGTCTGATCTGGTCCAAGAAACTCATATCTTAGGTGTTTTGGAAGTGGTTTCAGCTCTACCTTTGGGGCTGTGGGCTGCCTAAGGTCTGGGATTTTAGAAGGCTCTACAGGAGCATCAATGAGTGCAACATGATGAGAATTAACTGCAGTGCACTCATCCTCAATTGATGTCACTTCCTCAACATTTTCATATGTCTCAACAACACATTTGTCAACCAAATCAAGTGAGAAACACTGATCTGGACAGTGAGGAAGATGAGTGGGATGCCTCATATCAAATGACAGCTTCTCTTGACCAAATTGGAGAGTGAGCTTGGCATCCTTGACATCTATGACAGCACCTGCAGTAGCAAGGAATGGTCTCCCTAGAATGACAGGTTCACTTCTATCCTCCATCTCTAAGACAACAAAATCCACAGGGAAGGCAAAAGTGCCTATGACCACAGGGACATCCACTAAAATTCCAGAGGTGACGATATGTGCGATCGACCAAGCGCAATGTCATGGTTGTTGGCGCAGATCGCCTAAAGGAAGCGCATCACGATCGAAGAGGAAGGACACTAACACTAGAGCCTAGATCACAAAGAGCTTTAAAGTTCTTGGGGCCTAAAATGCAAGGTATGCAGAAGCTACCAGGGTCATCTAATTTAGGAGGTAGCTTATTCTGAATTATTGCACTACACTCCTTAGTTAGAGTGACCACCTCTAGCTCATCCATACTCCTTTTCTTGGTAAGCAATTCTTTGAAGAATTTGGCATACATAGGCACATGTAGGACAGCCTCTAAAATGGGTATGGTGATCTGAACATCCTTCATCCTCTCTAGGAATTTAGCAAACTGCTTGTCCTCATTTGACTTTTCTAACCGCTCGTGGAATGGCAATTTGGGTTTTGTGGAAGGGACATTTCTTTGTAGGGGATGATGAGGGATATCAAGTGTTTTGGCTGGTGTTATGGAGCTGGGTTGGTGCAGATTCTGTCATGAAGTCGATTTGCTTGTCGGATGACCTAAAGGCAGGGGCACATACAAGGGTGGTGTAGGAAGAAGTGGTTCAGATGTGGTTTTTCCACTCCTAGTGGTGATTGCTCCACAATGACCACGAGGATTTGCCTCAGGTTGTGCAGGAAGCCTCCCAGATTGGCTGGTTGAAGCTTGTGATGCTTGCAAACTCTCCACACGACTAGCCAAATCAGTCAGTTGAGTCTTTGCATCATTGTATTGAGATTCCATCTTAGCTACATGTGATGCAAGGAGTCGCTCAATTCTGGTCAAGCGATCCGATTGAGAAGTAGTAGGTGGAGGGTTTGGAACATGTATCATAGGTTCTTTGAAATGAGACATGTGAAGGGGCTTCTTGTTGCCTAAACCCTTGTCTTGATGTACCCACAGAAATGAGGAAACACTTGGATTAGTGTTCTTGTAGGATGATTTGGATGACGCCACCACAGGTTGTAGGTTTGAGAATCGCCCATGTGATTGAGCATAGTTCACTTGGATGATTCAGCTGTGGAAGTTAAGGGGCACTCAGCTGGAGTATGCCCTTGAGATCCACAAATCTGACATCCAGTGGCTATATGGGCTGAAGATGAGGGCATGAGCTGTGCCATTTGGCGTGTGAGAACCTGAACCTGTGCAGATAAGGCATCATTAGAGCTCACCTCATAGATACCAGGACGTGGAGGAGCAGAAGCTCTCTCACTAGACCATTGAAAGTGGTGGGAGGACATACTCTCAATCAAGCTGAAAGCTTCATCAAGAGTTTTGTTCATTATCCCTCCTCCTGCTGCAGAATCTACAAAGGCTCTTGTGTGGTGTGTAAGTCCTTTGTAAAAAATCTGCAGCACAAGCCATCTTTCAAGGCCATGGTGAGGACACATCCTAAGCAGGGTTTGATACCTCTGCCAAGCATCATACAAACT
This sequence comes from Bonia amplexicaulis, assembly GCA_036346245.1. Classification (NCBI taxonomy): domain Eukaryota; kingdom Viridiplantae; phylum Streptophyta; class Magnoliopsida; order Poales; family Poaceae; genus Bonia; species Bonia amplexicaulis. Next base: position 8,599,868 of record CM070744.1, on the reverse strand, counting down.
CTCACCCTCAGATTGTGAAAATCTAGTAATCTGGTCACGCACTTCTGCTGCCTTGGAGGGAGGAAAATACCTCTCAAAGAAGGCTTGCAGTAGGTGTTCCCATGTGTCCTTAAGGTGCAGGGGCAGAGAGTGCAACCAAGTCTTAGCACCATCTCTAAGAGAGAAAGGAACAATGAGAGTCTAATGGCATCTGCTAGACTCCATTGTACTTCAAAGTGTTGCAATATTCTAGGAAGGTGCGAATGTGTTCATTGGGGTCCTCAGTGGGAGAACCTCCAAATCTAGCCTGCTGGACCATGGTAATGAGTGCAGGTTTGAGCTCAAAGTTGTTGGCCTGAATGGCAGGTTGGACAATCCCAGGAGCTATACCTTGGTCTCTAGGAATCCAAAGGTCACGAAGAAGAGGTTGGGGATTCTGATCACCCATTTCTTCTTGATGGGGGAGTTGATTCTCTCTTTTCAGCCTATGAAATGTTCGCTCAATCTCAGGATCAAGAGGAGTCAATGAATGATCTCCACTCCTGAGCATAAACTGGGAGTTCAGGTCTAAAAGGAAGGGAAGAAAACTAAAGAAATGACTTAGTCTATGGTCTAGCGCGATCACCAATATCTAGTCCCCGGCAACGGCGCCAAATTCTTGATCGCAAGAAAGCGCACACCCGCAAGTGAACGGGTTGTCGCTAAGATAGCAACGAGATGTCGTGTTCTCCGCAGGGACTAGAGTACCGGTGACCAAACACTCGACCAAAGCTAAATCGCTCGAACTGGAATTTGAAGGCTAACTAAAGATCCTAAACAACCTAGAAGTAAGAGAAGAAATCAGCAGAAGAGAAATAGAAGAAAAGAAGAACAAAAGGCGCAGAGAAGAAGAGAATCGGACTAGAGAGAAGGAAGGAGGAAAGAATCAGAGAAACTGCTACTGCTAAGAGAAAGAAATTAGGAAGAACTAGTAGAAATAAAAGATAGTTATCTAAGGAAAGAGAGAATCGAAAAGAGAAGAAAACTAGTAGAGGAGAAGTAAAACAGATAACCTAAAGGAGATCGATAGAATCCAATACCGTAGAAGAGAGGAATAAAAAGAAGGGCAAGAAAGCAAATAGTCGGAAAGGAAGAGGGAAGAGAGAAGGACTACTAAATTAACCAAGTAAAGAGAAGACAAGGAGAGATTACGAAGAGGTGTTTACTAGAAAGAAAGAGAGACTAACGACGGAGAGAGATCTAGAGTAAGAGAAAGAAGGCTGAGGTAAGAAGATAGGACTGGACAAGAGCTGGCTAGCAAAGGAGATAGCACCGACAGAAGAAAACTCGAGAAGAAAAGAAAAAGACTGAATTAGAGAGAAAGAGAAGAAGAAAGAAGACTATCCGAAATGACGAAGGAAAAGCAAAAGGAAAGAGAGATTGAGATGGAGTAAAGAGAGAATAGGGCTAGAAGTAGACTGAACTAGCAGATTAACGAAAGGAAGAAAAGAAGGAAGAGATAAGAAGAGAGTGCGAGAGGCTAGAAGATTAGAGAAGAGATTGATCGCTAGAGAAAGACTTGAGATGAGAAGAAAACTAGAGAAGAGAAGAGAAGCAAGAAAGATTTAAAGAAGGGTATTAATACTGAGAATTAGAAAGGAAGAGAGGAATCGGAAAACTAATTCTACCGTGAGAAAGAAAGAGGTGCACTGGGAAAGCTGGGAAAAGAACTATAGGAAGAAGGAGAGGACTTGGGGATAAGAAGGGGAGCGCAGAGAACAGATAAGAAGAAGCTGAACGCTTAAGCTAATATCCCAACCCAACACAGCCAGCTCGCAGACAGACCAATACCAAGGATATATCAAGACAAGCAAATACCATGCAATAACACAAGTCATACTACTACAGGAACAATGATGTAAACCTTACTTAGGAGTGACATTAAAATAAAAGCATGGAATTAATACCTTACTAATCAGTAATTAACAGAAATGCATACTAAAAATTAAATCAGGCAGAAGAATCTACTCTAATCACAGAAGATGATCTCAACTTCACAAGATGAAAGAAAACATCCTACCAAAGAAGTATCGTTTATAAACATCTAATGACTATCATGCAGAACCATGAATCCAAACAGAACATATGATCCGAATAATCATCTCCCAAATGCTAAAACAAGCGAAAGGCACCTTAGAATCCCTGATCCGATAGATATATATCTAACACATGCACAAAACCGATGCAACACATAAACATCTCAGATGAGAAAACACAAGACAAGCACAACCTAGCAACCAGATCAACTCAGTACTACACATACATCACAGATCCTCTCAAGAGCATATTCATGAAAAGCATTGCAATATTAAATCGGAGACTTGAGACTTTTACAACCCTTAAGGTGTGCGGATCGGTTATAGCAGACGTATGTAGTGGATGCAGGAAGGGAAGCGGATCCGGCGAGGCAAGAAGGGGATGCAGGCGGGAGATGCGATCCGGTAGTAGAGGTCGCGAGGTAGCCGATGAAGAGCGGCGAGCAGATCACGGGAAGAAGCCGTAGAGGTAGCGAGGCGAGAGGAAGAAGATCCAAGCGCGGCCACTGAAGATGAAGCAGTAGCAGATCCAAGCGCCTGGTGGTTGATCCAGCCGAAGAAGTACTGCCGGGTGGAGGACGCAGAGCAGAAGTAGTAGATCCAAGAGCTTCACTCGAAGAAGTTGCAGATCTGGCCGAAGATGGTGCGGATTTGTCTGAGATGAACCGGATCCCGAGCTAGGGTTTCAGATCCAACCATGGGTGAACAGATCTAGCCAGCAGAGAGGGGATTTAGTGCGGGAGGAGACTAGGGCTGCTGCATGTTTGGGGTTTGAAGATGGGTAGAGGATGAGTGGTGGTTGCTCGGTGAGGAGAGGTGCGGCGCGGTGGTGTTGGTGAGGCGCACGGGAGATGGCAGACCGGGTGATGGAGATTGAAAAATGCCGGAGTTAGGAGAGGGGATCTGGAGGTGGAGGCAATGGAATGGGCGGCTCGGTTCGGTGCTCCCTACATGTGTCATCCCTGGCGGCTTATATAGTTGCGGCGGCCACCGTGGTTTCAATGACGCAGGGCTGCTAGGGTTTCTGCGCATTTGCATTTCGGTCCTTCCCTTTTTTCTGTTTTGCAACCCTAGCTCCTCTCAGTTCTGGTATTTCTGTATATTTTGCGCCTAGTTCGCGCTGACCTGCAAAGCAATTGCAAAACACTGTAAATTGTCCAAAAGGAGGGCAAAATGTGTATAATTAATGAATTTATGGCCAATTTGAGCAATTAGCAACATGATAATGTCATAAAATATACTGCAAATATGATGCACATCATATACCCCCAAGCTTAAACATTTGATTGTCCTCAAGCAAATGATATGGCAATATCGAACCCAGGGAAGCCAGAGAAACATGAAAAGATATAAGCGAATGCTTGCAGCTAGTCAAATTACACTCAATAATTCAAATAAAACAATCTCCCCTGATTTGTACAAGCTGCTCAAGATTAAAACAAATATTCCAGCAAAGACATCAAAGTAATACTAGAGTGCCAAATCTCCCCTGATTGACCAATTCAAGTTACTCAAGAGTGCCAAACTGCACTAATTGTTTACATGAACCCAACCAGAATTGAAAAGTAATCAAAGATAGATATCACAATCAAGAATAAGCATATCCTAAAGTCATACTTAGGCATTTACCATTCTAGATGAAGAGACTAATACTTGCATGATATTTATGAAAAAAAACCCACACTTGAGCCATGATACCTAATTTTTGTTGTTTGATTTTTTTTTCTTTTTTTTTTAGTAAAATTAGAACACACATTGGGCACTTGTGCCACTTATTCCATACCTTGGGCAAGTTTGCCACTTATTCAAACATTTAAAACTTCATCTGGGCAAAAACTGCCACTTATTCAGCATATTTTTTTTTTCTTCAATGTGACAAAGTCACTTATTCAACTCACACTTTGCAACACAAAACAGAAATAAAGATATTTTCTTTTCTTTTTAAGCATCATTAACCGGTTTTCATTATCTCTAAGCACCATATGACATGGAATTAGGTAAATCAACCAAATTATTGGCTCAAGATAAGACTACCACTTTCACAACCCTTTCATTCAAGCAAGAGTATCAATGTCTAAAATGAAATATTATGCCCAAGCATGAATCCTAGGATATTGTTATTCTAGTAGTGATAACTAGAATCAATACATTTCGCAAAAGGTAAAGATACATGTGTAACTTGCAATGAATCAAAAACCCAAGGATCACAAGATTTCTAAGCCATTAAGATTTCAATGTATTTCTAGAGTAAGCCAATTGGATATCCAAAGAATTGATACCAATACCAGATCACTTAAACAAATTTCAGTTTGATAATTCTGGATTACACAAGACAGTTACATATTACAGTAAAGTATTCAAGCAGAAGGATATATAGTTCATAATAATGATCAGGGCAGTCACATGTAATCAGCAATAACCCAACATGAGAATGATACTAGTCAAAATTCATCAATTACACATCATCAACTTGCCCAAGAGTATGACAAAGAATCATGCTAAAGCAATCCTCATCAATAGATAGATCCCTCCCAAGCTTGAATTAGACATTAACTCCAGAATAAATGTTTTAATGATTGGAAACAGCTCACCGAGTGCAAAAGAGGAATCTGAGCAGTATCTTATCATCCCTCTGCCTCCCATGCTTGGATGAGTGCATGTACCTGAAAATGGCAAAATAAAAGGAAAGGATAAACCGACAAAAAGGTAAAGTAAAGAAGGGAAAACTGAAATAAAACAGTGAAAAAGCTCAGGTTGCCTCCTGAGAAGCGCTTGTTTTAGGTCTTTAGCTTGACCAACAGATGATTATCATGTAGGCTCAAAAGAAATTGGAGGATCAAGGTCAGATCTGACTTGATCTCCAACAATGTCCTCATCATTAATTTCAGGAATAGGTTCCCCAACAAAATAGTGTTTCATTCTTTGCCCATTTATCTTGAAAATGCCCCCAGATTGACTCTCAACTTCAAAGGCTCCACTTCCTAGCTCTTTCTTGACTAAACAAGGCCCAAACCATCTAGATTTGAACTTTCCAGGGAATAAATGAAATCTAGAGTCAAAAACCAAGACAAGCTGTCCAGGTTGGAAGTCACGCCTCAAAATGTGGCGATCATGAATCTTTTTAGCTCTCTCTTTGTAAATTCTTGAGCTTTCATAAGCATCAAGCCTCAATTCATCAAGTTCACACAGCTGCAACTTCCTATGTTTCCCAGCTAGACCCATATCCATGTTGAGCCTTCTAATTGCCCAATGAGCTCTATGCTCAAGCTCAACAGGAAGATGACATGCTTTTCCATAAACCAACCTAAATGGGGACATTCCAATAGGAGTTTTGAATGCTGTCCTATAAGCCCACAATGCATCATAAAGTTTAAGAGACCAATCTGTCCTAGATTTGGACACAACCTTTTCAAGAATTTGCTTTATCTCTCTATTGGAAACTTCAACTTGCCCATTAGCTTGAGGATGATAAGGAGTGGTTACCCTATGATTATGGACCCCATACTTGGCTAGAAGGGCTTCAAACTGCTTGTGATTAAAGTGAGACCCTCCATCACTTATCACAACTCTAGGAATTCCAAACCTAGGAAAATAATTTGCCTAAACAACCTACACACGATTTTGAATCAGCATGGACAGTGGGAATAGCCTCAACCCATTTGGACACATAATCCACTGCCACAAGAATGTGCTTGTACCCTTGAGAAGAAGGCAAAGGCCCTATGTAATCTATTCCCCAAACATCAAAGAGTTCTACCTCAAGAATACCATGCTGTGGCATCTCATGTCGTCTTGACATGTTCCCTGCATGCTGACAGGGATCACAAGACTGAATATATGCATGAATATCCTTGAACATGGTAGGCCAATAAAATCCAGCTTGAAGAACCTTAGCTTGGGTCTTAGCAGTTCCAGCATGACCACCAAAAGGTGCAGAATGACAATGAAAAATCACATTTTGAACCTCCTCAAGAGGTAGGCAACGTCTAATAACCCCATCTGAACAATGTCTATACAGATATGGGTCATCCCAAAAGAATTTTCGGGCCTCATGTGTGAATTTCCTACGCTGCTGGTAGGAGAGTCCAGGGGGTATAGCATTGCAAACCAAGTAGTTCACAATGTCTGCATACCAAGGAGTTTTAGACTGAACAAGAGAAACTTCTGAAAATTGGTCTCCAGGAAGAGAATCTTCAATTGGAAGAGTAGAAACTGGACCAGAAATGGGTAATCTAGAAAGATGGTCAGCTACCAAGTTCTCAGCCCCCTTTTTATCTCTAATTTCCAAATCAAACTCTTGCAGCAAAAGAATCCATCGAATGAGACGAGGTTTTGCATCCTTTTTACTCAAAAGATACCTAATGGCTGCATGATCATGTACACTATGCATTTTGAGCCAACTAGGTAAGATCTGAATTTGTCAAAGGCAAATACTACAGCTAGCAGTTCTTTTTCAGTGGTTGTGTAATTGACCTGGGTGTCATCTAAAGTCCTGCTAGCATAGTAAATGACATGCAAAGCCTTGTCATGCACGCCCCAAAACAGCCCCACAAAGAAAATCACTTGCATCACACATAAGCTCAAAGGAAAATCCCAATCGGAGATTGCACAATGGGAGCGAAATAAGAGCGACCTTGATCTTCTTGAATGCATCCATGCAAGACTCATCAAATATAAAAGGAACATCACAACCCAAAAGATGAGTGAGAGGCGAGCAATCTTAGAAAAATCCTTAATGAATGCGGTAAAACCAGATGCCCCGTAAAACTGCGAACACCCTTCACATTTAAAGGAGGTGGCGGCGCTCAATCACCTCAACTTTGCTCTATCCACCTCAATCCTCTAGAAGACACTAAATGACCAAGAACTATCCTTCCTAACCGAAAATGACATTTCTCCCAATTAAGAACCAGATTTGCTTCAAGACAGTGCTGGAGGACAGATTCAAGATTGGCCAAACAGCTTTCAAAGGCTTGCCCATAAACAGTGAAGTCATCCATGAAAACTTCCATAATTTTCTCAATAAGATCAGTGAAAATGGACATGACACGTACTGGAAGGTACCGGGGCATTACAAAGTCCAAATGGCACCTCACAGTAAGCAAAGGTACCATAGGGCAAGTGAAAGTGGTCTTTCCCGATCCGATGGGTGTATAGGAATCTGCAGAAAACACGAATATCCATCAAGATAATGAAATAAGAATGACGGGCGATCTCTCTAGCATTTGGTCAATGAAAGGCAAAGGAAAATGGTCCTTGCGAGTGGCCTTGTTAAGCTTCCTATAGTCGGTGCACATGCGCCACTGTGGTTGTTCTTGTGGGAATTAGATCACCTTTTGTAAAGAGAAGATAGATGTAAGAAAGGACGAAGAGAGAACTAAAGGAGAATAGAAAACTAGAAGATCGATAAGCAATAGAGATCGAAAGAGAGAAGAATAATAGGAAGAGAAGAAAAGATAGGGCAAAGAGACGAAAGAAGGAATGAGAAAGAGAAAAGGCAGAAGAGAAGAAATAAGGAAGAAGAAGAGGTTAAGGAAGCAAAGAAAGATAACGAGAGGACAACAGACTAAAAGAAAGAAGACGAATAAGAAAAGATACAGATCAAGATACAAGAAGAAACCAGAAAAATGAGAGAACTAGAAAAGTAAAAAGAAAAGATAGTAGAAAGAAGAAAAAGAACATTAAGAAAAGAAAGAAGATCGAATGAGATAATAAGAAGAGAAATAGAAGACAGAAGACAGATAAATAAGACAAGAGAATGAAGGAAAAGAGAAGACTAGAGATAAGAGAAGAGCATAGTAGAGTCAGAATAATGAAATAGTGAAAACTGAAGAAGAAAACAGAGAAGAACAGTAGTATAAGATATCAACGAGAATTGAGTACATGAAAGAAAGAATAACGTAAGATGAAGGAAAGTACTGAGAGAAAGTAGGAGAGAGATAGAGAAGAGAGCAGAGGAGTAAGGATTCGAGCAGGACATAGAATAGACGAAGAAGACAATCCAAAGCAAGCAGATAAGAAGAGAATCCGATAAGATAGATCGAACATATACCGTAAGATGAGATAAATGAAGCTAGAAAGTATGATGAAGTACGGATGATACTAAAGCTGTAATAGAAGATCAAGTTAAATCAGATCAAGAATTATCGAGTAAGACAATAGAAGAATCATATCACAAGTCCGAAGAATGCAGAGAACATAAGCATATCATGCAGAACATATGAAACAACAGTTAGACATGACTGAATAAACATGGAACTATACCGTGTCAATACAACTTCAATCATAAATAAAATCAAAAGTTAAAACGAAACTAAATCTGACAAAGATAACCTACAGATTCATCAATCATACAGAAGATCTAATATCGTCAGATATCAACGAACAAATTCAAGAAATAATTATATCGCTCAGACTTATGACGCATCTAGCGATTATGACAGATAAACAAAACTGCCAAGAGACTGAGCAAAATATAGAGACAGACAGGAAATGGAGCATGCAAACGATGATAATCAAAAAGAGTCTCAGCAGAGAAGATCAAGATAAGCAATCGAGAAAGCACAGATAGAAGCAGACGACATATGATCAAGCAATCCTAGAGTTCGAAACTCAAATCAAATAGTGCATCGAGCCATACATATGACATCCTATAAGTCAATCTCAAGCTAATACAGAAGCAGATGTAGCAACTATTAAGCATAGTGAATTCGAAGATTGGATACGTAGGATCGATAGCTAGTGGCAATACTGACGAGATGTAGCACGTGATGATTCAGTTAGAGTGTAAGTATGAGACTTGATACCAATGTGGCGTAATGAATTGGAGCAGTGTCAAGTAGGTTCATAGTGAATCAGTCCGACAGGTGAATCCAATAGGAGTGCACATAGATTCGTAGCCCATGATGTCATCAGTAAGGTACAAAGTTCACAAGCAGTTCAGATGTTATGTCATAGTTAGCATTTCATGCAGTGAATGCCGATGGTTAATCATTCATTGTCCAATTCTACATAGCCAAGTTGCTGATCTAGAATGGCAATATGTCCAGAATGCAAATGAATCAAGAGATAGTAAAATGCAATAGTGATGAAGAATAGCAATAAGCTCGATAGAATCAATAATAATCTACGCAAAGAGATTCAGCAGATGTATCAACAATAGTACCAAGACATAAAATGATAAACTTATACAATAGATATATGATAAGTCTAAATAACAATTGACCAAGTACATGAAGTTCACAAACATATTAAGCAACATTGAAGATCATAGTTCAAACTATATCAGAATGATAATTGCCAATTCCCTAATGGCCAATCCGATCATTACCCAACAAACATTCGAAGCTATCAATTCTCAATTCAAATCATCAATAATGCACCACAGATGAATAAGTATTACAACAATCTAAGTTACATACATATCAATACCACTATGCAACCATGAATTTAGAACCTCATCCTATTTGAAAGTACTTTAAGTTACATAAATTAGATAGCAAAACTAATCACTGGCAGCTTATCCTATATGAACTATGATATCTAAACTAACATCATTGTAAAGACTAAGTAATCTAAAAGATAAAGAGTCATATTAACTCAAGTGATACATAGACATGAATCAAACATTATTAACTTACGGCATATTATAAACATTGACTAATGATCCCATTATTCTGAAAGAACATGAATTACCCATTCAATTATCATATCATCTTAAGCAACAAAGCAAATGATTAGATATATAGAGATCTCAATATGAGATTTGATGAAAAACATTGACAATCATCAATGATACCATTAATGATCTCTTCAAATTATAAAGATTCAACTCAGCTATTATCTGAATCATACCACAAGAATTTATACCAACAACTGTTCTAAAGAATTATCAACTCAAAGCATACTTAATTAATCAATAACAAATATTGCTAAATTGATAAGCAAACTATGACGTCTACACAAGCATCATAATAGTCAAATGAATAGTCTATCATTCAGTCAATTCTGCAAGATTATACAAAATGTCAAATTAATTAGCAATTATAATTCACTCAACTAATAAGCTCCAAGATTCAAAGTCCATATGCATTACATTAAATCAGTACAAGAGATCTAAGATTAATCGTCATAGAATCTTCGAACTGCATAAACAGCAAGTACAAAGGAGTACAAGTGCAAAGAAGATAACTAAATATAAAAGTTCTAATAAAACTCAATGACTTAGATTGCCACTGATATTATCAACATAGCCTATTAGATATTTCCAATGATCATTCGACCAGACTTCAACATGCAAAGATCTGAGCATAGATCAGTGATCTCGATCATGATTCCACAAGATGAAGCAGAGAGATCCAAGCGCTCGGTGGTTGATCCAAACAAGAATCTTCGCGGTGGAGGACGCAGAGCGTAAGTAGTAGATCCAAGAGCTTCACTCAAGAAGTTGCGATCCGGCGAAGATGGTGCGGATTTGTGCGAGATGAACCGGATCCCGAGCTAGGGTTTCAGATCCAACCATGGGTGAACAGATCTAGCCAGCCAGAGAGGGATTTAGTGCGGGAGGAGACTAGGGCCGTGCATGTTTGGGGTTTGAAGATGGGTAGAGGATGAGTGGTGGTTGCTCGGTGAGGAGAGGTGCGGCGCGGTGGTGTTGGTGAGGCGCACGGGAGATGGCAGACCGGGTGATGGAGATTGAAAAATGCCGGAGTTAGGAGAGGGGATCTGGAGGTGGAGGCGATGGAATGGGGCGGCTCTGGTTCGGGTGCTCCCCCTTCTGTGTGTCATCCCTGGCGGCTTATATAGTTGCGGCGGCCACCAGGGTTTCCAGCGAAGCGCAGGGCGCGGCTAGGGTTTTCTGCGCATTTGCATTTCGGTCCTTCCCTTTTTTCTGTTTTGCAACCCTAGCTCCTCTCGCCTCGGTATTTCAGATATTTTGCGCCTAGTTCATACGACGCAAAGCAATTGCAAAACACCGTAAATTGTCCAAAAGGAGGGCAAATGTGTATAATTAATGAATTTATGGCCAATTTGAGCAATTAGCAACATGATAATGTCATAAAATATACTGCAAATATGATGCACATCACACAGCGAACCGTCAAGACTCTAAACCGGTAACCTCAAGGATGGATGAGCTCGATGAGACTTCCAAGCCAGTAGCACCACCTGGGCCATAACCAGCTCCGTCGCTAGAGCCATATGCGCACCCCAAAGATTGAGTGGCCACTGACACTGGGGACAGGGTCATGGAGCAAATTGGAGAGAGCTTTGTGAAATTGTGAGAAGAGAATGAGTTGTTCGTACCTATCCCACGAGGGAAGACGCCATTTGGGAGGCATCAGCACCTACGGAACCCATATGGGGGCTTGCTAGAGCGACACCGGTAGCACTGATGCTGGATCCCACCGCATGACCGGTGGGAACATCATCGGAGTCCGAGTCTTCAAGGCAGCCATCCATTGCTAGTCGGAAGCACGTGTCCTCGGACACGGGTGAAGGAGACCAGTGAGCACGTTTCACAACTCGCACGACCAGGGGTGCCTCCTGGACTAGCGAGGCTAGAGCCGCAGCATGGGAGGCATCCCGGCACCCTCTCTCATGGCTAGAGAAGGCACTTCAGCATGTTTCGATGCTCGCACTGCCGGGGATGCCTCATGGACTGGCAAACCCGACGCCGCAGCATGGGGGCATCCGTGACATCACCTCCCATTGCCTTCCTAGGACCCTCGGCCTCATCACCATCACCACCCGCGCCCTCCACGGGGCTTGCGCTACTGGGGAAGCCCAAGCCACCCATCCAACCATCTTGCTTGGCCTCAAGGTCCAAGTTCGCATGGTCCACAAATTCTGACTCGCTGGCCATGGCGGTCTCCTCTAGCCCACCTGATTCATCTACCGGGGAGGTGCTGAGCTCAATAGTTTGACCGCGAGGGGAGAACCAGTACCACGATGTGAAGGAGATGTCTCTACTCTGGCACCATTGCACACGTGCGCCTAGCACTGCTGGGTGTGGGACGACTCGGCACGGGGATGCCGAGGGCTTCACACACTCAGTTCACCCAAGCGAAATTTGACATGAATGACACTCGAAGACTGTGCCCCTTCACAATGTACGACCTGAGAAAGATGGCCACAACATGCTCAGCATCCTCCAAAGTCAACGCTGCCACGAGTAGTCAGTGAGGTCACCAACAAGCCACCACAAAACAAATATAGCACAGATGGGGTAGAAGTCCTTGCAGAAGAGGCCGCCAAAGAAGGACGCGATGCTAGGTAGCAGACGATTGTCATGAGTAGGGCTAGATTGTACATGCCATAGATGGGACAACGGCGAAACGTCGAACATGCAATACCCCTCCATGAGGTCCCATATGTTGAACCAGAGGCAACCCCGAATAGCCTCCGAGCATGCTTCTTGTCTTCATGGTCCAGTGCCACCAACGGAGGCATATTAAATTCCATCAGCCACCCTGACCACTTCAGACGATTGCTCTCCTCCACCCAACTGTAGAACCAGCGCCGCATCCAAGTCGACTCCCATTTTGTCCTCATCGAGTTCGCTGGGAACAACTTCATACATGTAGTCCGAAGCACAAAGTTCATGCTTCCCAGGTTGGAGTACTCGCCCTCATCGAGTCTCTTGGGCTGGCATTGGGCATCATGAAGGAAGGAGAACAGCGCTGAGCTCAGGCACACTATCTCCACCTGAAAGGCTCAGCTGTAGATGGACAGCCAGACGATCGCGTTAGGGGTTAGCTGCGTGAGCTCCAACCCATACAGCCAAAGGAGCTTGCTGACGAAGGGTACCGTAGGGATGTGGTACATGGCAAACACCACGGCCTTCGACTCCGTTGGCCAGGGCTCCATTTCGTCAGTGGTAGGCAGATGAACAGCCTCGTGGTTAGAGATCTTCCCATCATGTACCAGCAACTAAATTAGCTCTTCAGTCGCTAGAGTCAGCCACATCACGTTCATGCAGACGTCGTGCACCTTCTTCACCGCCTTTCACCAGTTGTTGGCGATCGACGTGTCATGCTCCACCAGCTTGTACTCCATCTCGGTCATCGACGAGCTCCCATGACCGGACGACCCACCATGACTAGAGAAGGCACCAACACCGCTGTGCCGAGAACGTTGGTGATCGCCACGACCGATCCTAGTGGAGTGACGGAGTGGCTGCAGTATGCGAGAGAGCATGGGGTAAGGCGCACCGATGGCTATAGTAGACGCTACCGACAATGACAAAGACAAGTGCGTAGAGAGAGAAGGAAGAGAAGCAATTAGTGGGATGTTTCGACGAGCATGCGAGATTTAAAGACACATATCTTTTTTGGCTAGGTCTCGAAGCGCCAGGCGCCAAACGATAGCGCATGACATACCAACAAAAGGCGAGCATGTGTCCTCTACTACAACACTAGTGGACGATCGTGGTCACCATAAGTCAGCCCATGGGCCCGCCGTCCAACAGCCAAGGGGCGAAGGGTGGACAAAGGCCTAGTGACATGGTTTCGCCTACGAAGATGAAGCTCTTTACCATGAGAGGCTACTATTGTAGAGGTGACACCTACCTAGATCCATTTGTCCTGTGAGGCCCAAAGGCCCAATAAGGTGTGTAGAAAGACGTGTACAACCCTGGCATAGTACTACACTGTGGGGGGTATTAATCAGTGTCTGGGCAGAGAGGAGGCACAGGCTAATTCATTTCTCATACTCACTCTACTAGTCCTCTTTTCTACTGCTTGGTTCAGTAGCCACAACATAATGGAATATAATTAATTATGAGTTACTAACCAAGCGATGGAAGGCAGAGTCCAGTTGGGTGGGGTACTTGTTTGCCGTGGAAGCGACGTGCCTCAGTGGATCATCCACAACATGCACGACCTAAATCCTGGTGCATGTGATGTACCACTCGATGTAGTCATTGTACGTCAAGTGGTCACATAGAGCAGACTCTGGGTAGACATCTTGCAACACAAATGCCCACTGCTGGACATATGGCTCCATACACCGGGCCTATCCTGCACATCCTATGGCACCTTTCCTCGTGTGCCTGCACATACCCCAAGCATACAAAGGTTAGTAATTACGTACTTAATCCATGCTATCAAGTAGGAAGTGCAAGAATTTGCAACTCACTCCTGAATGTACCTGGCCACATAGTCGCCTACATCCATTGGGAACGCCTGTCATAGTCCGAACTACCTCATGACACTTGCTACAAACTGCATAATTGCCTTCAATAAGTTGGCATGTCGATCATATATGATACAAACCCATGCGCGATCGCCCACGTCACCAGCTTCCATGTTCTTTAGAAATTGCAACCAACTATCGATATTCTCATTCTCAACAAATGCAAGTGCAACTAGAAGAACCTAGTTGTTGCCATCCAATATGATTGTTGTCAATATCTGAGAGACCATGTGAGGGTCATCCCATTGTGAGTGATGAGTAATTGACGTCGTTTCTCAAAAGTCGAGTTTGAGTCGGTTTGTTCGGACCCAGACGTTGCATGGTGCAACGGGCTCGGTCGGACTTTGGTCAAACTTAGTCGTATGGGTTAGGATGTATATTCCATTGTTGCGACATGTTTGATCTTGCTAATGCTATTTGCGCGTTCATGTATCGAGCGGTGCTATGTGACGTGTTTTCTTGTCTGTGTGTCCGCAGGACAGCGAGGCGGAGTCGTGGCGAGACACGGTGGACCGGACTAGGCGCAGGTGGCGCCGAGGTCGAACGGTCATGAGGTGTCAAGACGACGTGGACTCAAGTGTTTGCGGAGCGGCGAGGCAAGGAGCGCGAAGCTTCCGGAAGGTGCGGGAGGGGCGAAACGGAATTTCGCAAGGCCGCACAAGCGGAGACGGCTCCGTTAGGGTTTAGCTGCGAACGGGTTGGAGACCCGTTAGCCAAGGGCTATAAATAGAGGTGAGGGCTGCATACCCTTAGGACACAATAGAATGAGTTAGGGTTTGAAAGCTTATTCATCTCTTTGTGTGTGTTGTGTTCCTCCCAAGAAGCATGTGAGGCTCTTGGTGTTCTTGAGGATTGAGAGGGAGAGGATGGATTGAGAGTCTTGTAATCATCTTGTTCTAATGTTCATGCGTATCGGGACTCTTCTGTATTTCTGTGCTTTCTTTGGTTGGAATGAAATGGAGAGCAGCTCCCTATTTTGATTCTTCACTTCTTATGGGATGGTTGGTTATTTTGTGTGGAGTCTGTGATTGGAACTGCAGCAAGCTATTTGATGTTCTTGCATCTTCAGCTACTTCTTTGGTTCATCCTTGCTGCCGCTTTCGGACTTTGTGGCCCCATTTTATTTGTCTTTTCGGTCGCTGAAAACACTGCCCATCTCTTGCCGACAAGCGACTCTTTGATCTTCTCGCTTTGTTTTTGTGCAAGGTTCCTTTAGGCAGTTTTCTTTTGTTCATTTCATCAGAAAGCTATTGAACCGCACTTCTTCTTTTGTCTAAAATCGTAATTGGGTGCTCTTTTGGCCAGCTCTTCTTTTCAGCTTTTGGGGCAGCAAACAGCTCAAATATTACACTCGATACAGTTTTTGCTGCTGCTGTTTTCATTAAGTTTTTGCTGCTACATTTGCTACAGCATACATAGCTCTCGGTCATGCAGTCTGAGACTTAGTTTCCATGTTGTAGCATTTGATCTTGAAGATTTGGGACTCAATAGCGATTTTAAGAGAACGACATTCACCCCTCCGTCGCCATTTCTTGGTCCTACTAATTGGTATCGAGCCGTTAGCTCTTCTTGATAGATCTTTAACCGGTCTCAAGAGCCATGGCGACTTGATAGACAAGTACTCGACCAAGCCCCGATCTTTGATGGGATGGATTTTCCATTCGAAGAGCCGGATGGAGACCTACATCCGTGCTCGTGGCTACGCCATTTGGCGAAAGGTCAAGGTCCAGCTTCGTTGTTCCTACCGATGAGAACATCAATGCCGGAATATGGTCGATGTTGAGGCTAACGCAAGAGCGAGGAACATCATTGTTCGTGGTTTGAGAGAAGCGAGTTTGATCGCATCTCTCACCGACGTCGGCTTCGATATTTGGGTGACCTCAATGCTTACCATGAGGGCACCACCCAAATAAAGACGGTGCGACAAGACCGCTCAAGCCGACTACAAAGAAATTTGAGATGCTTGTCGGTGAGTCCCTAGACGAGTGCTTTTCTCGCTTTCATAAGATTTTGAGCAACCTCCGAGCCGCCGGTCTCACATACTCCGACTCGGATAACGCCGATGATTCTTTCCGCACTCGATCTTAGGGTTTGGGAAATGAAGGTGACCACCATCAAGGACACCACGGACCTCTCGACCGACTCTTGATGCGCTTTACTGCTACCAAGACTCACGAGATTGACATAGTCTCGTCGGTCAAGTCTCGCCGATGGCTTTAGTCACCGATCCCACCGCCGCTCGGTTCTTCTCGCCGATTCTCTTTATGGGTTCTCCCATATCGCTTCTCTCGTGATGTAACCGATGATCGCTAGAGCGCTAGAGGATGAACATCTAGCCCTCCTAGCTCGGAAGTTCTCCCATGCTTACAAGAGGAGGAGGGATGGAAAGAGAAGAGGACCATTGATTTGCTTTGAGTGTGGTGGCCCCAACCACATTCGAGCAAACCGTCCCAAGTTGGGGAAAGGCAAAGTCGACTACGGCGGTTCCAAGAAGAACGACTACTCCGACAAGAACCGCAACAAGAAGGCCCCAACTCCGACGCAAGGCAAGAAGCCGCTCCGCGACTTTGGGAAGGCCAAGAAGTTTTCCACCGCCCTCGCCGCCTTCGACGACCTCGACCTCGACGAGGTGGAGGGATGGAGCGACGACGACGGACGGGTGATCAAGAACCCAAGAGCGGCGACGACTTCTCCAAGATGTGCTTCATGGCCTCGAGGGCGAGATCAGCGACAACGATCTCTATTCCGACCGACGAGGTATGTCCCTCCTATGACCAACTCGAATGCGCTTTTCTTAAGCTAGAGGTTTTCATGCTAGATCTAGAGCTAGATGTAGCGAGTTGGAGAAGGAAGTAGATCGCTTGTCACGGAGCTTTTACTTATATCCGCTCCTCCCGTGACGATTGTGATACATGCACTGCTTTGCTGGGAGATATGGAGAAGTTAAGGACTTCTCATGATAGTGTGACCTCTGAGCTTGATTTGCTTAAGGTGGAGAATATTAGTCTTCTTGCTGAGATTGAGATGAGTAGGGTGGTTCCTGCTTCCTCTACTACTATTGAGACTATTTCTTGCACCTCATGTGAGGATAAGGATAATGCTTTTAGAGGTCTTTACACTATGCTTCTCGATCTGCCCGAGACTTGTGAAAGTTGTAATAACTTAAAGATGAATCTAAAACGGGCAGATCATAAAATTGCTGAGTTACAAGCCTTTTACTTGAGCCTATTGCTTCATGTGTGAATTGTCCTAAATCGATCACGAGCTTGAATCATATCAAACAGCTTCAAGAAATGATTGATCATGATAAGAAGTTGGCTCGCTTTGCTTCTAAGGACCCGTTAGCTCACCATGCATTAGTTGTAACAAACTAAAATCTAACTTGATTGCATTGGATGAGAAATGTGAAGCTAACTAAGGACCTACTAGAGAAGCCACCTTGTGCTTGTAATGTGGTTGTGGAGAAGGGGAGAAGCCCCTGCAAGGTAGAGACGCCTAGCGATGCGAACCAACCTGCTAGCAAGAGGATCGTCCTTCTACGCCTACCGCAGGCACAAGCCGCCTTCCCTCGCCGCTGGTCGTTCTTCCGCCTCCCTTACCTTCTGCTTTCTCCTCCTCCTTGCTCTTCTTGCACCTCTCTCTTCGGGAGTGTCAAGACTTATGAACACTCGAGAAATTTGTAGGAGGCAAGAAGGATCTCAATCTTATTCTAGACCAATCAAAGATTTGCAAGTTCAAACAGGTCTAGGATATGATTTCGTGAGGATGTGAGGAAGCATCCACCGTAGTGCTCGCACCGTAGCCTCGTGTGTGATTGAGGTCAAGCCCAAGAACAAGAAAGTTCAATTTAGATCGCGGCTTTGTCCAAGGGATTTTGACAAGAAGGTGATTTCACCGCAGCTTCGCCTCTCGTAGGCGGCCATCTCATGCTACTTCAGCCCCTCGTAAGGGTATCATTGCACCTTCCGCCGAAGGATGGGCATTTATTTGACCATTGCTTCAAGCGCCAAGATCGCGCCAGAGACCGTGTTGCAGCTCTTAGGCGATTCGTGGTCGCCCTGCACCTTGAGTGCACCTAAGACCAACACGAGGTCTAGGCTTGCTATCGTTGGTAGCTTTGGGCAAGATCGAGGACTTGGTTCTTCCGAGTTTTTTTTCGTCCTCATGCTCCCTCGGTCATGACTTCCGCCGCCCCGAGGGTAGATCTCGCTTCCATCGAGATAGCTACCCGCGGCGTGATCGCCAGGTGCCGCCGGCAGTCCGACTCGCCTCTCCGTAGGGCCGGACCCAAAGAACAGCTTCAGTGTCCGCTCATAGACCTTCGCTTTGAGCGACGGAGAGCGAGGGTAGTTAGAGGTCACCGTGTGACTACTTCTTCGCCGACGTGTGACTCAAGATTGGGTTCCAAAATCTATCTTGATTTATCCCAAGATCGAGACTTTGCTCTCTTGTTGACTCAGTTCCCGGGTGGAAGGGAAAGGTTTGGCTCAGACTCGGTGTTCACGACACATGACCGGAGATTCACGTTGGTTTTCTTCCTAGCCCGAGCTTCGTGTGATGAGACTATCACCTTTGGAGACTCTTCGTCTCGACGCCATTGCCAAAGGTACCGTATGCGTTAATGACTCATTTGTTTTAAAAGATGTTGCCTTGGTGAGTAAGTCGCATTACAATTTGCTTTCGGTTTCTCACCACCGATGACGGTTTCGAGGTAAGTTTTAAGAAAACGCCGCAAAATTGTTGATTCTTGGGTAGTCCGTTTATGGATTTCTCGTTATGGGAGGATCTTTCGTGCTGATTTTATTGAGTCTTCCGTGATCCTCTCCTGTTTGGTTGCTTCGAGTCCCGCGACCTTTCCTTCTCGCATAGGAGACTTGGTCATATTGATTTGACCATTTGACTCGAAAGTTAGCGCCACGATCTCATTCGTGGTCTCGCCAAACTCAAGATGGTCAAAGATCTTGTTTGCGCCCATGCCGCATGGCAAGATGGTTGCCGCTTCTCATCCTCCCACACAAGCACTATGACCGATGCACCGGACACCGCCCATATGGATACGGTTGGACCAATGAGTGCGCCAGCAGGAGGGAAGTGGTATGTTCTTGTCGTAGTCGATGACTTCGAGGTATTCTTGGGTGTTTTTCTTGGCCTCAAGGATGAGACGCTTACACTTTTCCGAGGTCTTTTCAAGAGGCTTTCGCTGAGCTTCCGGTGCCTTACGAGCGATCCGCAAAGGACAATGGCACGGAGTTCAAGAATTCCTACTTTGAGAGTTTTGTGGTGAGACAGTGTAGAGCACCGCTCTTCTCCATACGCCCTCGCAGAATGGCGTTGTGGAGAGGAAGAACCGCACCTTGGTCGAGATGGCGTGACGATGCTTGATGAGTACTCTACACCGCGGAAGTTTTGGGTGAGGCTATAGCCACCGCGCGCCATGTTTCAACGAGTTTTTTCGGGCACACTTGCACCGCACTTATGAGTTGAGATATGGGCGAAAGCCCAAGTGTTTCTCATTTTCGTGTGTTTGGTTGCAAGTGTTTTATTCTGAAGTCCGGGAACCTAGATAAGTTCGAGTCACGATCTTGTGATGGACTCTTTCTAGGCTACTCGACTTCTTCGCGGGCCTATAGGGTCTGGAACTGCGAGTCTAGCAAAATGGTAGAAACCTGTGAGGTGATTTCGATGAGGCCGGCCGGGACTAGGCCCGATATCTCGTGTTCACTAGAGCAGTCCGAGACCATCTTTGTGGATGATGAGGATGATGGAGATGAGGGTTGTCTCACCCGATCCAGCCCCTCATCCACCCCTTGAGGTGCCTTCTTCCACCGCACCTCGAGGTGATCGCCCTCACCTTCGCTTCTTCGAGCTAGTGGCTCTGCTCCTACCCCATCGTGTAACGAGGTAGAGGCCACTTCTTCATCTCATCCAGACCTCCAAGACATATCCAAAAATCTCATCCTTCCGAGCAGATGATTGAGATCTATTTGAGCGAGTCACACGCCCAAGTCCGGCGTGTCACTTTTCTCGCTCCACTCGCCAGAGCTTCCTTTGAGCCCAAAGACGCTTGTCATGCTTTATCCGATGAGTCTTGGGTCAATGCCATGCATGAGGAGCTAGAGAGTTTCGAGAGAAACAAGGTCCGACGCTTGTTGAGCCCCTCGAGATCACAATATCATTGGAACCAAATGGGTGTTCAAGAACAAGCAAAGTGAGGATGGGGTAGTCATTCAAACAAGGCTAGACTGGTTGCTTGTGGGTACTCCTGTGTTGAGGGTCCGGATTTCGAGGAGACCTTGCCCTCGTAGCTCGCCTTGAGGCCATTAGAATTCGCTTGCCTTTGCAGCTTCTAAGGGTTTCAAGCTTTACCGATGGACGTCAAGAGTGCCTTTCTCAATGGCTTCATTGAGGAAGAAGTCTATGTCAGACAGCCTCCAGGTTTCGAGAACCCCAAATACCCTAGTCATGTCTTCAAGCTTTCCAAAGCGTTGTATGGACTTAAGCAAGCCCCTAGAGCTTGGTATGAGAGGCTTAAGTCCTATCTATTGAGACATGATTTTGAGATGGGTAAAGTTGACAAGACCTTGTTCATTCACGGCATAATGACCTTTCGTCGCCTAAATTTATGTCGATGACATTATCTTTGGCGGCTCTTCTCATGCTCTAGTTTCACGCCTCTGATGTCATGAGCACCGAGTTTGAGATGAGCATGATGGGTGAGTTGACTTTCTTCCTTGGCTTCCAAATCAAGCTGCACTGGAGGGTACCTTCTTGCATCAAGGCAAGTACACTCGAGACCTCCTGAGACGCTTCGACATGAGTGATGGAAAGCCGGTGTCAACTCCGATGGCTTCTACGACCACACTTGACCCGTATGAGGACGGCGAGCCGCTTGATCAAAAAGAGTTAGAAGTATGATTGGCTCTCTTGTACCACCGCCGAGACCGACATACACTTTTCCGTGTGTCTTTGTGCTCTGCCGTGCTTCTCCTCGCGTATCTCACCGCCAGCAGTGAAGCGCATCTTTCGGACCTTCGAGCTACCATTGACTATGGTATCGGTACTCTTCCTCATCCTGCTCATCCCTTAGAGCCTATTCGGATGCGCACTTTGCCTACAGAGGATAGATAGGAAGAGCACCGCACCGCCAGCTCATTGGCACTTCTCTCGCTTCTTGGTCTTCGAGGAAGCAGTCCCTGTTGCACGCCCACCGCAGAGGCCGAGTACGTTGTCGCAGCCCGCTGTCGAGCCAAGTGCTTTGGATGGTCTCGACTCTACGGACTTTGGGTTAGCTATCGATCGTGTTCCGCTCTTTTGCGATAACACGCCTCGCGATTAGCATTGCTAAGAACCCAAGCAAAGACTCTCGACCAAGCACATCGATATCGATATCATTTCCTTCGAGACCATGTGGAGAAGGGTGACATAGTGCTCCGCCAGGAGAGTGACCACCGCTATCGATATCTTCACCAAGCCTTTGGATAGCACGAGGTTTTCACTCATGGGAGAGCTTGGGGTGGTTTGTCCTTATGGACTGTTGTGAGGGGAGCTTTGGGCTTTATCGCTTTATCATATTATTTATGCTTCGTCTCCTTACTATTGCATTGCATCCATGGGTGCATTGGGTTTAGTCCTTCTAGCATAGGTTAGAGTGTGTCTCTTGTCGAGTTGCTTAGACTTCTTGCTCTTATCTTGTGCTTTCGTGATAGTCGTTTTTATCTCACCAGGTTGAGCTCACTCACTTCTTTTAGGTTCTAGCGAGGGTTGGGCCACCCTGCAGACAGTGGCACGTGTTTGCTCTCTAGTGTGTGTTTTCTCGACAACCGTTGTCCTGGAGTCATATGGGGTAGATAAGAGTTAGTCCGAGTCATTAGTATTCTATATCTTATCTATGCTTTAAGGACCGCCTGCTTTCTTGATGTATTTGCCGCCTTCTCGCTTTTATTGCTTTGGTTGTGGGGAGTTCATTTGGGAACTTCTAGATTTTAATGATGACATAACTCAACTTGAACTAAAAGTTGTATCTCAAGTTAAGGGGAGTCGGATTTTCTTCATTTGTAACATAACTTAATGGAGCCTTGATTATTATCCTTTCATGACATGTTTTCATTATATTACATCTTGCCATGATTTATGCTCCATTGCTAATTTGATCATGACTTTATATGTGTAGTCAAGTCTTTGCCATGATAGGTTAATTAAAATGCTAAATTTTGACCTAATTCATGTCATGTTCATATTTGAGACTAGTCAGCTCTGTGTTATCTTTTTATGGTTCTTACCATGTCAAATAGGCTGAGTTGAGTCTTGAATCTTAGTTGAGCAATAGATTGAGCTATACAGTTTCTTGATGACACATAAGTTAGTACAACTATTAAAAAAAAAAAAAGATCTCTTTTGTGCGAAAAACCGATCTCACCAATTCTTTCTCATGAGACGGCTTGCCATTGCACAAGGCATGAACTCGTGGGAGTTTTGATGACCAAGATCATTTCCTTAAGCTTCTCGCTTGGAATGATCGATAAGGCTTGAGGTCTAGCACATGATGAATAAAAGATGGTTGAAAACAACCATGTGATCTCTAAAGAAAATGTCATTTGTGCTCAATTGCAAAATGTCAAAGTACTTAAACAATTGTATCATTCTTGAACAAATAGCACTCTAGTTTGCTCAACACTAGCTTCTTGATTCCATTTAGCTTATTGACATGGTTTGCATCATTTGTGGATATCATTAGCTAGACTAAAATCTTGTTTGACTTGACTTGCTAAGCACTTCAATTAAAATTCAGATTATACCTTATGTTGCTTAGCTTTCTTTACATACTTAGTCATGATCTTTATAGCATATTTGTATGTTATGGCTTGATATAATGCATGATGGTCATTTTGGATAATTCTCATGGCTCTACATACTTAAAATGATCAAATCAGCCTTTCATCCATTTTCATGACTTTTCTCCTTCCTACATTCTTGATGGGTTTATTGCCAAAAGGGGAGAAATTAGTGGTAGAAAAGCCACTTGGGAGCTTTGAGGAAAATTGTTCTTTCTTTTTGCTCCTTCTGTCGACATGGTCATTAGCTTCACTCTTTACTTATGGACCATGTTAGACTCTTCAAACTCAACTTTGTGCTTTTTCGGTGTTTGTCAATATACTCATCAAGGGGGAGATTGAGAGACCATGTGAGGGTCATCCCATTGTGAGTGATGAGTAATTGACATCGTTTCTCAAAAGTCGAGTTTGAGTCGGTTTGTTCGGACCTAGACGTTGCATGGTGCAACGGGCTCGGTCGGACTTTGGTCAAGCTTAGTCGTCTGGGTTAGGATGTATTTTCTGATATTGCGACATGTTTGATCTTGTTTATGCTATTTGCGCGTTCATGTATCGAGCGGTGCTATGTGACGTGTTTTCTTGTCTCGTGTGTCCGCAGGACGCCGAGGCGAGTCGTGGCGAGACACGGTGGACCGGACTAGGCGCAGTGGCGCCGAGGTCGAACGGTCATGAGGTGTCAAGACGACGTGGACTCGACGTGTTGCGGAGCGGCGAGGCAAGGAGCGCGAAGCTTCCTGGAAGGTGCGGAGGGGCGAAACGGGAATTTCGCAAGGCCGCACAAGCGGAGACGGCCCGTTAGGTTTAGCTTGCGAACGGGTTGGAGACCCGTTAGCCAAGGGCTATAATAGAGGTGAGGGGCTGCATACCCCTTAGGACACAATAGAATGAGTTAGGGTTTGAGCTTATTCACATCTTTTGTGTGTTGTGTTCCTCCCAAGAAGCATGTGAGGCTCTTGGTGTTCTTGAGGATTGAGAGGAGAGGATGGATTGAGAGTCTTGTAATCTTTTCTAATGTTCTAATGTCCATGCGTATGGGGACTCATTTGTAGTCTTTGTTTTTGGGTGCTCTTTGGCCAGCTCTTCTTTTCAGCTTTTGGGGCAGCAACAGCTCAAATATTACACTCGATACAGATTTTTTGTCATTGTTTTCATTAAGTTTTTGTTGCTACATTTGCTACAAGACATACATAGCTCTCGGTCATGCGACCGAGACTTAGTTTCCATGTTGTAGCATTTGATCTTGAAGATTTCAGATGTTCGGTCTTGTGACTTTGAGATTTCTCTTCATCCATCAATCTGGTCACTGTATGAATTGCAGTGTGGGCGTTCAGCTTTTCCTTTTCGATTGAGTTCGTGAGCAGCAAGACTCAATAGCATTTGTTCTTTTCTTTTCGGTAGCAAGGTCATCCCTTTTCTCCTTTTGTTTTGGACAAGCAGATTTCTTGTGTTGTTTTACGGTGTCTTGATCTTTGTCTAAGTGAATAGCAGCGATCCGATTTTTCTCTCTGATACGCCTTGTTAAAATCTTGATGCTCATTTACTATTTCATCTAGTTTACTTTACAAAGATCTCGTCCTTTCAAGTTGTAGGCGAGTTGCTTTTCGGCTTCCAAAGTGAGCAAACTACTTCCTTCTTCATAATTGCAATAGTTATCGGAGAAGTAGAGTAAGATTACTTGGGGCGATTTTAACAGAACGACATTCACCCCCCCTCTGTCGCCATTTCGGTCCTACAATATCTGGCGCTTGGACTTCCCGATCAAGAAGTTGCCATCCATGCAAAGCAATGGATGACAGTGTTTGAATGCATCAATGCATGCACCAAAAGCGAAGAATGCTCGCTTAAGTATCATCTTCCCAAGGAACCACTTCAAGGCTTGTTCCAGAATATCAACATGAGTCCTAGGATTACTTTGTTGTATGACTTGGTGCAGGCCGGACAGATTATGGTAAGAGTCTTTGAATGCACCAAATCTTGCTCGAGTGTCTTTTGCTTCGCCCTCTAAGCCTAACTCCTTAAC
Source organism: Bonia amplexicaulis (assembly GCA_036346245.1). Taxonomy (NCBI): domain Eukaryota; kingdom Viridiplantae; phylum Streptophyta; class Magnoliopsida; order Poales; family Poaceae; genus Bonia; species Bonia amplexicaulis. Next base: position 8,574,768 of record CM070744.1, on the reverse strand, counting down.
GCACATAGTTAATAATGGGTCCTACACACATTGTACTCTCCATGTTCCGAATATACCTAACTAGCAGATCTAATATTCTAAAACAAACTGGTGCACTACAACTTATGACTACGATAATTTAATTATTCTACAAGAATTTATCCTATACAAACTACCCTAAATAACTTACATATCTATAACCACACTATTTACACATCTACTCACTACCCAATATAACTACACATATAATCCTTTTATTTGCTAAACTATGGTGGCTTCCTCTCTTCTCTACTTCCCATCTACTCTCCTCTCCTTTCTTCTCCTCCCCTCTTTCTCTTTTTTTACCGAATTGTTATAATTTCAGCCGGTTTTTTGACCCTTAAATAGACTGGAGAGTGCAGGGGCCTCTGTCGTCATTTTAATTGATGATTGGTTCTTCTATTGCCAATTGAAATAGCTGCAAATGCCGTGGCGCTGACGTGGTATTCTGTCGTCGATTCGTTTGATGACAGAGTTTCTGTCGACATTTTAAATAGCGACAGAAGATTATTTATACAATTTCCCAATGAAGACCCTATTCTCTTAATATATACTTTTATATTCTATGTTTGTCAAATTCAACAGGGTATGCTTCTCCTGTGCGCGTGTCCAGAAAATGACATGTGCGTTTAATTTACACGATCAGAGACGCAAGACTTCAATACAATAATGCTCCATTGCTCCTGCTGCGCTTACATCAGGACATATATAGTTCAGTGCAACTTGCCCAATTATTCGCTGCTCTGTATTGAATTGTGCACAAATGCAAGGCTTGAAGGCTGTAAGCCTGCAATGGAACATGATAAGTGTGCATTTGTGCTACGCTGCTCATTCCAGCAGAATGTAAAATGAAAGGGAAGTCTTGGAGGACGATACAGATATGGGCCCAAAATATAGAATATGCCCAGCTACCTGCTGCTCAATATTGCGGCCGGTTTGGTGCTGCGCAGGGGCGTATCCAACTCAAACACATCTATATGGCCCTTTCTACTCCGTCCATCACAATCCGATGCGAGCTAGGGTTTCCTCCTCGTGCACCCTCGACCCTATAAAGATCGCGCCTCCTGCCTGTTCAGTCTCTTCCTACGCGGCTGCTGTTCTTCGAGTTCTGTGCATCTCGGATTCGTATCTTCTCCGTTTCGTTTAGATTAGATCTATCTCGTTCGCTTCTTGATTTCGTTCCCATCTATTTCGTTCCTTGTTTTGATGTTACGATTTCGTGGTAGCAAATCTGATGCTGTCTTGAGGTGACGATCCTTTCCCCAAATTATCGACTATGGTTGTACTGTGCGATTTTGCAAGCTCTTCTCTTTTAAGGAGGCTTCTAAGCCAGTGGTTCTGATAAAAAAACACGAATTTGCTTTGCGTTTGGATTCGTTTCTGCGTTTTTGTTTCCATTTATCGATTAGACTTGTTTGTGGTCTGTGATCGTAATGTGCTTGTTCCGTGCGTTGTCTGTTCATGGGATTTGCAAGTTCTTAAGGTTGCATTCTTGATTAAGATGGATGTGAGGATCCTTTCCCCAGATGATCGACTATGATTATACTGTGCGCAAATGTGATCCCTTCTCTGCGGAGGAGGATTCCAAGCCAGAAATCTGATCCATCTAGCTTTCACAGCACTACGTTCGTTTGAACTATCGTTTGTGTTGGATTTTACTCTCTTGGTTTGGATTTTTTTCGGTGATAAAAGAAATTGAATGGAAGTGAAGATCCTTTCCCCAAATGATCGACTATGACTATACTGTGCGCAACTGTGATCCTTCTCTCCGGAGGAGGATTCCAAGCCAGAAATCTGATCCATCAGACTTTTCTACTTTTTTGTTGAACAATAATTCATTTTGGTACTTTTAAAGTTTTGTTTCGAAATGTCGTATATTTATTGTTCTTTATTTTCACAATTCTCAAAATCAAAGGCAAAATACGAACTGCATGTATCTGAACGAAAATTGAAGACACGAATTTCATAGTTGGATCTCTTTTGATCTCTGCTCCAAGGCGAGAACACAGTCATTCTATGTTCGGTGAAACGAAAATGCTTAAATCAGAATAGAACAGTCCAGTGAAATGTAATACCGGCGATTATATGAGGATTACCGGATGTTTATTCGGACGCTAGTTTCGTATGTTTTCTTTCACCATTCGATGCAGCACCAGTTAGTTGGATGCACAATGACTCCACTCTGTCTCTTGCTATGCAGAATGTGTACCACTGGATAAGGAGATAGATGGATAATAGGCCCAGAGCGCAAGTGATGCCATGATAGATAATGACGAGCGACAGCACCATAGAGGTTGCGTCTAGTGGCTATGGAGCTCATTGAGGCTGCAATCGGTATTAGTGGTGGAGCTTGAGTGTCACTCTGATGCCATAGGTGCTTGCAAAAGACCACGTTGTTGAAGCTTATAGAACGGACTAAAAAATCAAACATCTACAGTAAATAATTTATATTGTTAGGAAACAACCTAACATTATGATTCGTCACAAAAAATCTGATACATCAAAAAAATATCTATTGCAACATCGATAAATACCACTACAATAAAATTAAAAAAAATCTCTAATTGCAATAAATTGACATAAGTGATGCAACAAAAAAAATTTGCTGCAACAAATAGTATCTATGGTTACAACAACATTTTTCTTATTGAAAACAATTTTAGGTGAGATACACAAGGCTACAACATTTACAACAACTTAATTTACCTATTGCAACAATTAACAAGCTCATAAGAGAAGACGAAAAGTGGCCATACCACATCATCACAACCACTGACACATCACTGGTCCTTGGATAAGAGTGACATTGCTAGGAGCCTTTAGTAACAATGAGGTACACATGGCCAGACCACACCCAGCGGTGACGAATCTTAGTTAGCCTCAACGGTGCTCGTTGAGGCCCTCGTTTGGCAGTAGGAGAGCTCAGCTCTTTTCAGTGCTCATTGAGGCTATGTCCGGCTATGGTAGAGCTCAATCGTGCATGTAGAGAGCGGGAGGAGAGAAAGGAGGTTGCTTGGTTATGCATGGAAAAGGGGCGCTGAGCAATAGCTCGTGGATAGCTCAACGACGGTGGCTCAGTCGGATTTTGTCGATAAGTCTCAAGAGAGAAAGATGAGAGTTGTGGTTGAAAAAGACCAAAAAAAGTCGACTGGATAAGAATTGAAGAATAAATAGGTGCGAGTCGTCCAAAGGTACTAGTGCTATAAAATCCTACCGGTGTAAGACAACATATGATTAGCGCACAGTCATGCAAAATTTGATAATCAATAATTTAGTTGTGAGAAGATAGGTTTTATTTTGCTATAGATTATATTATGTGTACCGGTGGACGTGGACGACAATTGTAATTTCCATTTTACAGATCATTGGAGGTGGACTCTTTCGGCCCACCTTGTACTGGACCGAGCCTTCCATCGTTCGGTAACAGAAGGAGCCCAATCGGCAGTGACTGGAGAGAAGTGAGAACCGTAGCAGTTTTCAGCGGAGACCAATTACGCTCACTGTGTCCACGATAAAAAAAACCTGTGGCCCAAAGAGTGCAGTGGAGTAGGGATGGCCCAGAAAAAGGCACCGTTTCAACCCAAGCAGCAGCTGACGGGAGGCCTCGTACGGGTCCCCATAGAGTTTGGGTTTTGAAGGCTTTCGATCCTCGTGTCTCCAACAATCAAATCTACTGCACATTGGTCTTCTTTTGGTTTTTATTGTATTTTGGCTACCGCTTTTCCGGCAATCATTTATTGAGACAGTTTCTTAAAAGCGGAACAACTTTACAAACTTAAAATTATGTATGTTGTCCGTATCGATTTTTGCCATTTCAAAAAACACAATCAAAAGTCATCGACCATAGCGCAAAAAAAAAAAGATTATGGTTCGTGGAGTTTATGGAAAATACTTCTGAGCATGTTGTATTTGCAAATTGTTGCACTGTTTGTTGTTACATATCAAACTTTAGCGGTGCCGTTCTTTCAAAGGTGGGGCCAATCAAAGAGATAGTTGCTGCTCAAGTTTGTGAGACGAAGAGATTAACAATGTTGCCTCTCTTACGGAGATATGCTTGAGGCTCCAAGGTGAAAGAGACCTGCTATGAATATGAAGCAAGTTGAGATAACTTTGCAGTTCTTGCAGACAAAAAGGTCAGGTTCATTCCATGTTGATCCAGAAAATGCTGAAGAGATGCAGCCATTACTATGTACAAGAGCTGAAGCTCGATGCGTGTCGTAGGCGATTAACTTGGGGTAAAGTGCTAATTCAGAATCTCGAAACAGCCTACAACACTATAGCTTGGAGCAGGAGTTTGTATCATCTGTTGGCTACCACGGTAATGGGCTATTTGCTAAGTTGGAAGTTCACATGAATTTTGGAGGAAAACAGCTTTTATGACGGTAACAATTTCTTTTTCCTACTAAATTGCTATCAAAATACAGTTCTCTAAATAGACAAGTGTGTATCTACTTCTAAATGTGGACTCCCATCTTATTATCCCCAAGCAAGGTGATTTGCCCCTGATGTCTCCTTTTTACAGAGTACCATGTACACTACAGGGCACTTGTTTCCTTTGATAATAGACTTCTAATATCTCATTGTACTAATATTCATGCTATCCATAACATGTATCTACTTCTATAATCTGCATCACAAAAAGTGTTGGTGCAATGGACAAATTGGGTTATGTAAATATTTAGGTACTAACTGTTTGTAAAATGTTACTAACATGCTATCTGTCTCAATCAACAGGTCATGCTAACATTGTTTCTGCCATTCTGTGGTTTCCATAAAGCCTCATTACATGATCCTTTCACACAACTCGTGAAAGATTGCTTCTTTGCAAACTGAAAACTTGCAGACATCTACAGGGAGTACTTAATTTAGTAGATGAAATGCTTTCAGAGGAAAAGCATATATTGTTATCATCAAAGCTGCATAATTAATTGCAATGAGAGCTTCACATATTATTAATGTATGATGTCAACAACTTAATAAGATGAATAAATAGTACGCAAACAATCAGAGGGGATCCTACCTTTATCCTAACCACGAGGAGATGGGCATCCGCACGCCTCCCATATGACACCACTCATAACCAAGTAAGCAATGATGGTGGCAGTTAAGTTAGTAGCCAATCATTTTCCGGAGAGAAGCAAATCTGCAAATATGACCGCAAGCAGCAAGATGTCAAAATAGAAATTAAGTAGGGAATTTTATAACAGAAACTCTGTACAACACTTCACAATTAAAAATACGTGATTGCAGCATAAGTTTTAAATTTTTGATATGCTTAAATATCCGTGCACCTCCCATCTCTAGCCAGTTCAGGAGCGTTGCCGCCTCCGGTGAGCACGTGAGCCCCACGAGCGAACACCATGACCTCCGGCGAAGCTGGCTCCAGCTCGCCAGCGTTGCTACCTCGTCTGTCGAATGCACCTCTTTACCAAGCGTGCCCTTCTCCCTCTTCAAATTAGAATTTTGAGTTGTCTCGGTGTTAAGAGATGGTTGGCGACAAACACGGAGACAAGCACCATCCGTCCTATCCGATGTGATCATCTTGACCATGCAAATACCTTGGGTTACTTTTTGCACATCCCGAAGCTGTGGAGGACAGACATGCAACCGCTAATTGACAAGGTCTATGGCAAGTTATCGGGATGGAAAGGTGGGCAGGCTTACCATTGTTAACTCGGTTCTATTGAAGGGGAAATAATTTTGGACGAAATTTCACGAAATTCGGTGAATTTCAGTTATTTCAACCCTCTCTGAGAAAACCCACTTTGGCCAAAAAAAATTCGGCCCATTTTAATTTTTTCAAAATTTGACTAGGACTTTCAAGATTTTGCCAAGATTTCAGTGTTTTCATATAATCGTATTTATTGAATTCAAACCGCTTGCTTGAATTTTTCAGCCGAAATTTTTTACCAAAAAAAACCAAAATTTTTCAAATTTCCAAATTTCGAATTTCTTGGAGAGGTCTGAAACTTTTTCTAAGCCGAAATCGTTTTCCCTGATTCTGACATACTTCCTGGCAAATATAGTGCTGAAAAAAGGGGCCCTAATTCTGACAGTCTTTGCCCTTAAAAAGGGGCCCTAAAAAAGATAAATAGAACACGAAGAAGCTCGTTATGGACAGGGATGGAAGAGGCGAACGGAGGACACTGTCTAGTCAACTGGATCAGAGTTTGCTCGCCGAGAAAAAAAGGTGGCCTTGACAACCTTGAGGCTTTCAGCAGAGATAGCTCTTCCACCGCGGTACGTGGCTATGGTTGGAATGGCAGGAGACAGACCGACCTTGGGTGCGCATGCTGGTGCCTTGTGATGAACTAAATTGAAGCCTCTTCCAAACAACAACTGATGTTAGCATTGGTGAATGGTGACGGACGTAAAGCGCAATTTTTATATTCAAATGATTTCAGGGAGAGGCTCCTAGCAACATAGCTTCAGATCTGTTCAATCTAATCCATAGGAAGAAAGGGACAGCGAGAGAACAAGTGCAAGAAAACAGATGGCTGCGTGGGATTGCCAAGATTTCAAACTCAAATCAACTCCAAGAGCTGGTAAGTGGTAACACTCAACAACGAACTGCGAAATTTTCATTTAACAGAAGAACCGGATGATCTAGCTAGTCTGGACGTGGGCACCATATGGGGAATACTCCTAAAAGTCGACCTATTAAGCTCAATTCCACGCTGCATACTCCAGTTTCAACACGCAGGCAATTTGGGAAGCCAAATTGGAAAACAAGCAGAGTTTTTTCTTGTGGTTGGCACTCCAAAGGATAATACTTACTGCAGACAGCTTGGCCATATGGAATTGACCGCACAGCATGATCTGCCGGTTTATGCCAGCAGAAAATGGAAACGGCGGATCAATTTCTTGGTGCATGCCACTACTCTAGGCAAGTCTGGACAGCCAATGGGACCATGGTTCCACGGCCGAAGCGAACGGATAAAGGAAGGCGGTAGCAGCCCTTGGCCCAGCCCAAGCGAGGGCAATACACGAGTACCACGAATTTTTTAAAATAATCCTTATTTTATTAGAAATAACACAAATATACATGCGCTAACATTTTTTTTACAGAAATGGCTTCTAGTCGTCAAACCGTTGGGCAATTGGAATCTATCGCCCAACGGACGTGCGACACACAAGCAATCCGTGGGCCGTTGAGCGACATAATTGCAGTCGTCGAACCGTTAGGTGTCTTCTTTCAGTCATCCAACGGTTTGACGATTATAATTCTAGTCTCCTAACCCTTTGGCGATTGGAGGTGCATATAAATCAGCCGCACGGCCGAGCTCCCGAAGCGCTGACATCGTGTGGTGAACAGAAAGCAGAGGGAAAGAAAGAAGAGAAGAGAAGAGAAGAGGTGAGGAAAGAAAAAAGAGAGGAGAGGAGAGGAAGGAGGGGTTCTGCTATTTCTGTTAGGTAAAAATTTTTATATGTTGTAGTCAATATTTTTTATATGAAGTAGATAGTTTAGGTAGTATTAGTATCTGTATAAAATTGTAGCTATAGAAAAGAATAGTACAACTTTGGTATAAAAAATTTAGTCAACATAGTTATAAAAAAATTAATAGTCGTAGAAACCTATAGTTGTGAAAATTTAGTAAACATAGTTGTAGAAAATTAGCATCCACAGCAAATTAGCATCCGTATGAAATTGTAGTTGCAGAAAATGTAGTCAATGTTACGTACAAATTAAGCCTCTGTAGAAATTTTTAGTTATTAAAAAATCAGCCAATATTTTTGTAAGAATTAAATTTTTTTTGTACAAAACAATAATATGTAACATTTATGATTAATTACAAATAAATGTAATGTCATTAGTACATTAAAAATTCATATGTACCGTTATAACTGGTATATTAGCATTTAAATCAGTATGTCATATAAATTATCGAAACCCATTAGAAATTATTTATGGTAGGAGAGATCTCGAGCAGCGAGACAAGAGCGGCATCGGTGCACGATCTGCCGGTAGGGAGTTAATGCTATTAGGGTAGTATAGTTGGTTGTTATAGGCGAATGGTGATTGAAATGTAAATTACAGTACATCAGTACTTCCATAATGTGTGATACGATTTGATTAGTTGCAACATTGAAAATATGTGCAGGCAAACATCAGTAATGCCGATACCCACTACATTGAAAATGCATTACGGTGTTGGCACCGTTCGTGAAGGTCCGAATGGTGTTAACTTGAGTAGTTTTGCGTAAGCCACTTTGGTACACCCAGACGGCGAGAATGCTCGAATTGTAGATGTGATGTACTGGCTCACTCATAGTTTCTCCTTGGACCCTGAGGTGTGCAGCATCATCATACAAGGGCTTTGGAGTCGGTCTCCCACGGATATTAGATGGGAGTTGAGAATATTGATGCACATTGTTGCGTGGAAGGGGTTTGTGCAAGGGTGCCGACACCGTGGATACGAGTGCGTAATGCTTGTGCAACCATGCCCAATAGAAGTTGTACAAGGTCGTGCCGACGGCTATCATCCGGGAGGTGTGAGTAGCTCGAGCACCCAGCTTGTTGGTCAGGAGAAGGAAGTTGCTCGTGACAAGGCCGATACAATACATGGAGGAGAGGAAGAACGGTCAGGGCACGGTGAGGCTACAGGACAAGCTGATAAAGGGGAGCATATGAAGTACATAGTGTATCAAATGGAGAGTGATGATCGGATGGCTTGGGCTAAAGAAGAAGCTGTACAGGAGGATGACGATGACAGTTCGGATGAGGACGAAGCTTCCATCCCGCACGAATGGAACCGATTTGATGTTGAGAGTATTGCCACACATGATGAGTATGAATCACTGTGGGAGTATCATGGCACAAAGGTTCAATTGCATTCAATATTTGCTAACAAGGCATCATTGTAGGATTCCATCAAGCTGTGGGCCCTGTCCATGTAGCGGACTTTTTGGGTCATGAAATCTAGCCAAGAGCAGTACACCATGAAGTGCGAGTAGGCCAGTTGTCCTTAGAGGGTGTACGCTGTAGACCGAAGTATGAGACTCACTGGATTATGTCGAAGGTGGAGCCGCACTCTTGTATTCTTAGGAGTGTTTTGCCAAAGCATTGTAACCTAACATCTGCATTTATAGCCAATCTGATATACAGAGAGATAGTGGAGAAGAAAGACATGGAGGCCACGCACATCATGGTGGCTATCGAGAAGAAATTCAAGTGCAAGATTAGCTACACAAAGGTGTGGCGTGCGAAGTAGAAGGCGTTAGAAAAATGGTTCAGATCTTTCAAGGTGGTGTACGATAATCTTCCTCGTATGCTTCAGGTGTTGTAGGACAAGAAGTCAGGCACGTACACTATTGTGAAGGACAAGCCATCTACAAGGCCGCTAGGTTTTGCGGTGTTGCAGAGGGCCTTCTTAGCTTTTGGTGCGTGCACCGAGACATTCATGCATATGCTTCCCGTGATCTCAGTTGACGGGACCTTTTTGACCAGCAAATACAAGGGTCAGGTCCTTACGGCCATTGGTGTTGACAACAACAATCAAATTATGCCCTTAGCCATCGCATTCATGGAAAGTGAGAACTACAATAGTTGGTTGTGGTTCCTTAGACATGTGAGGGCTGGAGTTGTCGGGGCTCATCCTGGTGTATATGTAATCCATAATCACCACATTGGGATAGTGAATGCAATAAAAAAACTTCAAGAAGACCCCGAGGAGCCCTTCCCTTGGTCGGATATAAGAAACAGATGGTGCATTAGTCACCTAGGGATGAACTTTTCAAGCGCCTCAAGCAACCGTTGATGAAGCTATTCAAGAGGTCTATGCGTAACCGTAAGAGAAAATTTAATACTTTGTGGGCGTTGTTGGATGAGCATAGTAGGAAGCACGTCAATGAGAGAAATAAGGGACTGACCATACCGGCCAGCACAACCCAAATGCTCGATATATCTCCTTATAATCATAGGGAACTTCGTAGTGGCAGCAATATAATCTCCCATCCCCCTCCATATAACACTATAAATAAGCCCCCATGGCCACTAAGCCAAAGAAGGAAAATTTGTTTACATAATACACACACATCTCTCTATTCCCCATTCTCATCTTAGGCCTTACTCCCCCTCGCGAGGGTAAGGACTCAAGGGTCTCCCTTTTTTTCTATTACATGGTTTTGTAGCCATGATAATATCGTTTGACTGAAATAGTTTTCTCCGATACCATCAACACGACGGTGTCTAAATTAAAATCGTCGTAGCAGAGCCGGTCATGCACGGTTTGACAAAACCGTCGTGATTTGGCGTCTAGTATTAGGCTTTCGTAGTAGTGTGATGCTACTACGCAATTGTTTAACAGAAGAAAGAATTGTTTTTACTTTGTGAAATTGTGTATTTGGACCCTTCTGCTTGACATACAAGTAAATCGGCAAATAATGATCTGACGTGTTGTGCACATAGTAGATAGGTGTTTTTATGCCTCTCTTGCTCCTGGACCAACGGAAACCATCCTACCCAATCGTGAGGGGGGATTTCAACTTTTTGCCACTCTTAAGATTGGCCAATTAACTCTGTCACTTACATGTGGGCCCGCTCGAGTCATCGAAAGCGGCCAGATGGCAAATCTGCCACTCTACTCATAAAAGTGGCATATGATTAAATGTTCCATCGTGAGGTGCCATGTAAGATACCACAATTGTATGATAGATTGATAGCAAGTTCACATTTTATTAAAATGTCAAGAAGATCAGAACACATCAATCTCAATACAACAAAACACCATAACAAAAATAAGTGCACTACAGAGTATATATCACTCTCTGTCAAAAGGAGAATAATTGCATAGCACTTGAGAAGGGAAAATGGGGGCAGCTGAACAGAAAACTGGGAACCCGACGATCTAGCGTGGTAGAGTCGTTGATGACATAAATTCTTGCTCCAAGTGTAGCAATTTTGGTTTCTTTGAGAGGCTAAATTAGCTCGTCTATCGTATCAATTATAGCGACCAACGGTCGATGGGTGGCTTGGCTTTGTTCACTTAGCAAAGTCTGCATGTCTTCATTTCTTGGAGCAACTTGATGTGCTTTCAACCTTTTCAATCGCACAGACTGTAATGTCATCCCCACCTGTTTCATAGTAGGCCTCTCTTCACCTCGAAGTCTTAAACAAATCTCTGCAAGACTGGCAACATCATTAATCTCTTCCTTCGTTGCTTCCTCCAGAACTTGGGTAGCTACTAATTCCGCTAGTTGTTTCACCTTCATCTCCCAAAGGAAGTAGTTGGATATGTTTTGCTTTAACCCGGACTCACACGTAAAAATAGGCTCCTTTCTAAGAAGCAACTCTACAAGTACTACACCAAAACTACAAACATCACTCTACTCATTTAATTTTCCTGTGTGATAATATTCTGGATCTAAGTATCCAAATGTGCCTTGTATATTTGTAACAACATGGGTTTGGTCAATAGGAACCAACCTTGAAGCACCAAAATCTGATACTTTTACTGTGTAATTTCCATCCAAGAGTATGTTAGAGGACTTCACATCACGATGAAAGATTGATACCGAAGCTGCTGAGTGGAGATAATAAAGTGCCCCAGCAGCTTCTGCTGCAATTCTCAAGCTGTCATCCCACGTCAAAGAAGAGATACTACTTTGATTGGTATGGATAATTCCAAATAATGAACCATTAGGGATAAAGTCATATACTAGTAGTGGGACCTCAGTCTCAAGGCAACATCCAAAGAGCTTCACAATATTTTGATGGTTAATTTGTGAGAGGATAGCGACTTCGTTGATGAACTGACTGATCTCACCTTGCTCAATAACTTTAGATTTTTTTTATGGCCACTACCCGTTAATCAGCTAAGATGCCTTTGTACACCATGCCATGCCCTCCACGACCAAGGATACGTGCAGGGTCAAAATTGTTTGTTGCTTTTTCTAGATCTTCTAAAGAGAAAATCTTGGTCTTATCAGTTGCATTTTCGTCGGATGATATCGGTTGTTCTAGTAGAAGGCCTTGATTCTTTCGAAAATAGTTTCTTCTTAGTTGCTTTTTGATACCTCTTTTCCATCTATGGATGAGAAATACTGTACATATGATGAGGAGTAGGATGCCAATGCCACTGCTAAGCCCGATGGCAATACCTACAATAATAATGTTCCTCAGTACTTGTATTTGTCAGCATCATATGGAATTGCTTATTGTATAGAACTTACCTAATAGAAGATTTTGCCTTTTTATTGGTGTGCATTTCATTGCTACAGTATCATACTCTGTTTTCTCATGGCACACAGTGCAATAGTGGCTTCCAATAGTGTTATGGCAAATCCCTTTACAAATACCTGCTGTTGTTATGCACTCGTTGATATCTGCAGCCATATCAGTATGGTGAGAGGGAAATTCACAAAATGAAAATATTTTTATTCTCTCACATATGTAACTTACATTAGATATAGAATTTTCAGTTGATACTAAAATTTCATATAAAAACACTATGTTGTTAACAACTGATACTACAATTATTTTATAGAAATCTTATAAAATTCATGTGTCATACATCTGAGAAAAGAGAGCGAATTTGGGCCCCTACCCTATGAGCACTAACCACCATTCGCAAATGACGTATTATTTCCAAAACTGAAAAACAAAATCATGGATGTGGTACACAGTGTTACGCAGACATGCAAATTTTAAGATAAAGTCTATATTATTGGGTACCACATAATATAAACTATGCATCATGCACTATACATATGCAGTAGTAGCTTGTCTTTTCTAGTATGTAGGGCCTATTTGGAATGCTGGAAAATGACATGATTTTTGCTGGAAACAAATCGATTCCCACAAGAATTATGAAAATTCCCACTTCCAAACAGGGCCATACGATAAAGATCAATTTATCTTCAAGTTTTACACGTGTGAACAACATTATTTGTAGCACATCCAGTTTTTTGGGAATAATTGGAGAAGTACGATAGGTGCACCAGAATGTTGTTGCAAAAAGAAAGATATATTCATCGATTGTGCATTTGATTAAAGACAAACTCTAGTCTACTCCTTTGAAGTAAGGTTATGCATCTACTTAACCCATCAAATATAAAACAAGATATCACACCCATAAACTTATAACAGTGGAGCACTTCACCCATAAAAGCTGGTTCTAGAGGTGGTTTTACAACATGGGAAGTGGTTTCACCACATTGTCAGATCAGCAAGCAATTGAGTCAGCTGTCGATGGTTATGTGAATTCTGCTAATTCAGATGGGAGGATAGTTCTGCTTGATTTTTTGGGGCTTAGATCAGGCCCAATTTTCAGCTCGTAGTTTTGACTCAGAGCCTGATAAGGCCTCACAAAATTATAAAATAATAGTGATATAATATTTTTATTTTAAAATTATTTAAATCAATATTGTATTCAAAAATAATTTTAAATATAAATATTTTACTTAAAAAAGATTTTTCAGGCTTTTTTGTGCTTTGGGAGAGTTTTTTCACACATGGCCCAGCACGACATAGCTTTTGAACATATCTTATTAGTAGAGTGTTGGGCCAGTGGCCTTTGTGCCAGCCTGCTTCTCAGACGGGGTTGTGGGAGCCGATGGCTAGGGCAGTAGGCATTGGGGGCATTGATGGTAGGTAGATTTTAGGTCCGTTCCAAATAGTGATGGTTTCTATCTTCTAGATATCAAAAACAAAAGGCCGTTTAGAACATGTTGGTTTCTTAACACAGTTTTTCTTTTTCCTCTTTTTTTTTTTGCATTATCTATGGAGATATAAAGTTGTTTTTCATTTTCCCTTTTTTTAATATTCTTTAATGGAATACCTCAAAAAGCTAATAGCCACTACAATGACATTTTAGCCAAAAGCCACAACCGAGTTGAGTAGGGAGTGAGACTTGTGGCTTTGGAATGGAGGAGTTGAGGGTAATCTAGTTGGAAGACCATGTGATGGTCCCATGTTCCACATGTTGTGATGATGAGTAATTGACAAATTCGTTAATTGGATTTTGAGCTTGCTGTGTGAAGATTGCAAACTGTCATGTGTTTGACTAGATTGAATCATCCAAGCTAGACGTATCATAAGGTCGGATCAGTTATACAAAGAGTATGCATTTTCAGGTTTGCATAGGTCAAATCATTCAAGCCGACCGAATCATTGCGTCGGATCAGTTATCTAGAGTGTGTGTATTTCTAGGTTTGTACAGGTCTGATCATCCGAGTTAGGTTGGATCATTGGGTCGGATTAACATTCCAAAGAACACGTTTTTGGATTTTTTGAGCCATTTCAAAGTGTTCCATTGATTTGGTGACTATGGGGGCTTTATATCTTTTGTAGACAACTTTGTAATGAGGATACAGATGATGGTTTGAGCTTACCCTGAGTTGATGATGATGAGATCATGCTTTGCAATGTTATGCTTGAGTTATGGTACATGTAGGTGCATATGGAGCAAAGATGGTAAGCATGGATGGCTTGCTGGCTTTGGACCTTTGCGTACAGATTGTGAGATACATGTTGAGGCTATGTGAGACTTGATTGAGCTAACCATGATAGATTTGAGTGGTGAGCTTGGCAAAGCTTGAGATGTGATGTGGAGGTGCACGTAGTTTATTGTGAGCCATGAGATGATCACTTTTTGGCCTGAAATACTTCGAGAGCAATGCATGAAGGTATGTATCCTTTTCTCATTAATTGTGTCAATTGATGGCTATGTATTGTGTGGTGGTATGTGATGGGTTTCCTTGACGGTGTTGGTTGTAGTACTTTGAAGCTAGGTCATATTGAGGTGTGGACTAGACCAGGACTAGGCTAGAAGAGTGAGATCTAGATTGGTTAAGGTGACACTACAAGATGACTGATGCTAGAAGTGGTTACAATCCATGTAGACAAGGAATCAGCGAGGGTTGACATGCCCAAATGGCACATCATTTTGCACTTTTATTAGATATGATTAATTGATTCCATCTTTAATTACTTAGATAATTATTAATTAATTGCAAAAAAGTACAAGATATGTGTTAGTTGTTATCTGTAGGATCTAAAGGGAATCACAAACTTTAAAGGGATGAAATGGAAAGATATCACCAAGATGAAAGAAACGAATTGGACCATTTGAACCGACTCTCTAGAAGAGAATACATGTTTGGGTATAGTTCGCCCAACCATACCCTGCATGGATAACTTTGCCACATCAAATATAGGAAGGTTTATAAAGGGATTGAGGCAGTATTCGGCCTTTTGGCAACACAAAGCCCTTTATAGTGCTGAAACCCTAGAAGACCGCTATCTAAATAAGCCATATTGCATCTACAAAAAGGAGACACAAAGGAGAACATCAAGGGATAGCCACCACATCCAGAACACCATCTCCACCATATTTTCCACCTTTGTTCATCTATTTTTCATACTCCCTTGTAATATTCATCCATTGGTGTACCAGAACATCTGTAACATCTTACTTAACATATCTTGTTATTTTTTAGATTATTGTTACTATGTTTTTATCTATTTATCTATTGTTCTTGGTCACCATGATGATGCGTGAGTAGTTCCCTAAGGGCTAGGGGTTGTAGGTAGCCATGTAGCATTAAAGATTATAGGGATGACCTAACTTTCACACATGCTTTTTTAATTATATTCCATACTAGTGTTTGTCTATCTTTCCTCAATACCAGGACTAGAAGGGCCCCGAGGTTCCATAGGTCAGTGCAAGGCAAGGTAATAACAAGTGATGTGCAAAAGATCAACCGACAGATTTAGTGACAATGAAAGCGACGGAGATTGGCTTTCAGAACCAACTCACTAGAGGAGCTCGCAATAGCCATGAAGCCTAAGACATTGGTCTAGTGGTAAGCCATGGTAACACAATAATTCCTTAATTGCGAGCATGACGTGCACGGTGCCCATGTGAGCGGGACAATAGATTCTCCTACATGATGTTGTCTGAGGGAGACATATATAGAGTGTGCCATCTACATGAACTCTTGATATTATCACAATTGCTCTCATTATCTAGACCATCATTATCATCCCTACGATTATCTAATTTTGAAGGTGAACAAAATACCCTAGGTCCTAACCTTTATCATTAGCACAACTATCTCATAGTCCTAGCATTAGCCTTAACTTTTATTATTATTCTTTTAGTACTATTCTCCATCATAAATGCCGCCCTCATTGTTATTTAATTATAGTTTATTAATTAGTTGCTCAACGATAGTTAGAATATTCTACGTGCCCTTTTGGGTTCGATAATTAAACCTTAGAATACTCCAAGATAAAGTGCTACACCGATCCCTATGTATCAGCGGTGACCAATGATGAACTTGACAAGTAACGTGAGGTGGACCAAGACTAAGCTGTAGAAAGCTAAGGTCTAGATGGTAAATGAAGCTGGTTGACATGAAGCTTCAAGGTGGTGTGCCATGTGACTCAAACCAATGCAAGTGTGGGAGAGACTTGCTGGCTCAATCGAGAGAGCACTTGGACACATGTGTTCATTATGAAGACATGTGATGAGCATTAGAGGAAAAATCCTTTGGGTCAATGTCAAGTGGTTGCTTCAAAAGATGGGTGTTATCTTGAGGAGAAGCCGACTCTCGTGAAGGTGGATTCTAGATGTGAGGATGTCTATATGATGTGGAGCTTGGAATGAGCTTTCCAATGTATCCAAGAAAGCATGTTGGACAAAGTATAGGGGAGTTATAACCAGTTTTATATGGGGTGTTATGACTAGTTTTACATGCGGGTACTGGAATACCCAAAATTGGGCTAACAGGTTGGTAGTATTGAGTGCGTGAGTGGGATTTTGTGTCCCACCACCACATTAGGGTTATAAGAGGGAGTGGTTAGCTTGCCCACCACTATAAAAAGTGTGTGAGGCTCTTGTGTGTGAGCTTTTTATCATCCTTAGATTTGGAGTGTCTATGGAGTGGCTATAAAATGATACATCGATCCCCAATCAAATACAAAGAAAATTTCACAAAACATGTGTTCTTGTCTATTCGTGTGATGATTTGCTTTGTTTCTTGATTTGGCTTTTATACTTGATCTTTTCCCTCATGCTTTTGCATTTGGTTTTGGTAGTACAAGAAAGGGTATGTGATGGAGCTAGAGCATGTTTATATCTATCCACCTATTGCTTGAAGGTTGAATCTTTACCTTTTCCTCCCTCTTGTTTGAAGTTGGCTCAAACATTGCTTTTGGTTCAACCTTGCAAAGTTTAGATTTTGATTAGCTTTTCTAGTGCTATCACGGGTTTAGAATAAATGTGCCAAATCTCAAGTGATTTGAACTCCCTAGCACTTCCAGATCAAGGTTTTGTTTTCTCGGGTTTCCTTCTTCCTCTTAAGGTTGAGATGAAGAATCTTTGTTTTGACTGATCTCCATTCTTATTCTTTGGTTTTAAGATTGAAAGGGTGATATCTTGGTGTTCTTGTCCCTTGGGGTTTTAGCCTTGATCTTGATGTGTTTTTGAGTGCCATGACAAGTGGGAAACCAACCATGGTCACCATGAGTTGATCTGTCCCATGAGCTATTCAAATCCATGTTTTTGTTTTGAACCTAGTTTTGATGAGAGCTGGCTTTGGAAGCAAAAACGTCTCAACTTTGGGATGATTGTATCACCCCGCGTCCCAAAATTCACTAAAAACCTAGCTCACCCATGAGGTAGGCACACATGTGTAGCACCTCTCTTAGGTTTTCGTCCTCGCTTCGCCCATAAGGGTTAACCCGCAAGTGCTACGATTTAGGCCAATAGATATTATAAGCTAGTGTAACTCAAGGTAAACTTACAATGTGGAACTAAAGGCAGGTGTTACAATCTGACACCCTAGTAGCAATCTGCTCAGAAACACCCCACGGTACATGACTCATGCCATGTGCCGCTACAAGGCCACAAGCACACGTGGCTCGTGCAACGAGGGTCATGTATCGAAGGGAGTTTCTGAGCAGATTGCTGCTGGGGCATCTCCCTTATAAGGGCGGGGGGAGATTGTAACACTATGCTATTTAGTACCACATTTGCCAGTTTACCTTGAGTCAACTAGCATATAATACATGTTGGACTAAATCACAATGCTTCTCGGTTAACCCTTTTTGGTCAAGCTATAGGGAAAGCTCAAGAGAGGTTCTATGCATGTGTGCCTATCTCGTAGGTGGGCTGGGCTTGTAACGAATTTTAGGCCACACGGTGTTATAGTGATCTTGCTAGATCCCTATTGTTCTAATTTCCTTAGATGTTCTTCTACCTTTTGGCGAAGTTTGGTGCAAGTTGGAGTTTTAGCTCAAAAGTTGTGCAAGTTTTTATCTCGAACTGTGTTGCTGTTTTTCATGCTATGAGAATCGGATCATCCGAACTCATCCGCCTTGTGTTATCCCATCAATTTATGTTGTGTTTGTTTTGAGATTTTATCTAGGTTTTGCTATGTGTCTTGATCTGACCTTTATAGCTATTACTTTTGGTGTGCACTCTTTGGGAAAGTTTTCAAGAGGCCACCTGTTTGGGTGGTGCCTATTCAAACCCTTCTAGTTGCTTCCTTGGTCGTACACTGGTGTGCTTCCTGATGCACCACCATTCATCAACAGCAGACATGGTTGACGGATCTAGATGTGCGGTACTGAATGGTGGCTAGTGGTGAGGCGCAACTGACGGTGGATGATAGTGTGTATGTGGGGGAGAAGATAGAAAGATGAGGAGAGGGACAAGGAGTTGCTTAGCACAATTGTGAACAAGAAGCTACTGTTGCTCGATCCGGTCTTGGAGCGGATCTCCACGCCGCTGGAGGGCGAAAAGGCGGCAGTGGCGAGGAGCGCGACGTTGCGGCGATGAAGAGGGCAAGAGAAGGCCACGAGGGGGAGAAGGTTAAACCGCTGAGCGAATGACGTGGGGAAGACGCGCGGTTGGTTTTCGTATTGTGATGGTGCGTCGTGGGGTTGGCTACGCGAGAGTAAGGTATGGTCTAGATCTTTTGCAGTAAGATCGGATGGTTATGAAGAGGTAAAGGAGAATGAACCTACTACCACCGACTCAAATTTTTAAGTAGTAGAGATTTACAAGCTAAAAAATAAAATAACTCTTTCACTAAAAGTCTAATCTGTGATATGTTTGTACCATTATGTTTGAAATTACGAACTTAACAAAACAAGATCCATATTAAATATCTTATTTACAAGATGGTCGGGCTCATGTTTAGGCACGTGGAGATCAAAGGTGGATGGTGCGTGGAGAAACTACGGGATGTGCGGTTTTGGAGGTTTTGACACATGATAAGTTGGAAAAATAGGAATTTTGAGAAAA
The DNA here is from genome assembly GCA_036346245.1 of Bonia amplexicaulis. NCBI lineage: Eukaryota > Viridiplantae > Streptophyta > Magnoliopsida > Poales > Poaceae > Bonia > Bonia amplexicaulis. The sequence goes on along the minus strand of CM070744.1, from coordinate 8,555,497 downwards.
TCCGTGTTACGAAGGATTTTGGATCTCTTATTTTTGAAATTCGGATTAGAATTCGTGAGCTTAGAATAAGATTAGACTTTGGATCTAGATTATAAATAAAAATAGGGTTAGAGGCTAATCTGAAGGCTTTCGAGATACTAAATAAAATATTAGATTTATTGCCAGGAGAAAAAACCGGCGGCCTCCTCCTCGCCAGATTTTGCTTCCGCACGCACGTCGCTCTAACGAGTCTTCGTTCGCAATAAGAGTATTGTGCTCGCCTCGCAGGTCGAGACGTCAGTCCGTCGGCCGAATTCAAGGTGACAACACGCAAGGCAGATCAACATTCATCCATAGGGCCTCTTTTCTCGTGCAACTCTACGCCTTGTCTTTTCTTGATTTGTCAGTCAGCTTAACTTATTTCGATTAAAACTTTTAAGTTTTGACTTATTTTATATTTTTTATAATTTTTGTCCTTTATAATTTTTTAGTTTTTACCAGTTCTTTTTTTCCGTATTCATTTATATTATCTATGATGGGCTAACTTATTTTTTATATTTTAAATTCAGTTACACTAAATAAGTCATTATTAATTATAATATAATTTTAATTAGTTACAATATAATTCCAGCCGTAAGTCTGCCGCCTAAGTCACTGCAGTAGAGAGAATCATTGTTTATTGCTTGTTCCTCGTGCGTAAAGACAACGCGCTAATGCATGCATCTGTGAACCATCAGAGCCACATCACGTGAATCTCTCACAGCATGCATACATACACACATCCTATACTAGTTGATTGATTAGTGTTTACATGGCGCGGCTGTTGGTATAAGGAAATGTATCATCGTTTTTTGTTCTCTTTTATCTAGGTACAGTAGTAAATTATTTTCTTTCCTTTACTGGTCTTTTTTTTTGCTTGCGTGCTTACTGTTGTGTGACAGATTAAAAAATTAGAAGACAATAGATTTTTTAAAAAACTTTCACAAAAAATTACAATCATTCACCTCCTCTAAAAATTACCTTTGTCTCGCGAGCAGCCATCAAGCATGTAGGGATTGCCTCTATAACCAGCATTGCATTCACAGAGGTAACCATGATCTGACGTATAATAGCTATCCAAGCACTTACTGTGCTGCTGACACAGGCATAGTTGGTCCTATTGTCCAATGCGCCAGAGCATGTCGGTTGATTCGCGATGTTCCTGTCGAGAGAAGCCCAGCCAGTAGTAATGTTGATTCTATCCCACAGGAGCTTCTGTTACGGTAGAGCGCTTCCAGCTTCCCATGGCGGACAAACTTGAGCTGCATGTCGCGAACGCGATCCTCCAGATCAATGGAGCAACATCCTGTACCGTTGCAGTTCTGCTTAGCCACCGTGACCGTGATTTCTTCGTTAGGGCAGATCACTGTGCAGAGCCTCACTGTGTGAGCAGACACGGACTGTATCGACGAGGCTCATTTTCATCCCGAAGTATTGGGGGGTATATGTGCGTAGTCCATACCAACTAGCGATTCTGCAGTTTGATGTGTCACCGTTGTCCATTGCTAATGTGTGGCCTTGAACGATCAGAAAGGTACTAGCGAAAAGGGCCGATGAGACCTTGGCGCAAACTGAAGGGAAATGGCTCTGTCGTGAACAATCTGTCGAAATGAGTTCCCGCCAGGACAGATAATACAGAACTTTTTACTTGATGTGGAGGTGACGTCCTGGCCAGGGAAGAAATTCTCACTTAAAATTGTCTGGTCATTTGTTTACACCCTTCTTCGCTGTGATTTATATGTTATGTAGCTGCATGTCCTACGAGTAATCTTGGTAGAAAAAAAGATTAGGAATTGAATTTAACTTGATGTGGTATTTTGCCTTTTAATGATAAGGAAAGTGAGAGAGAGAGAGAGGCTTACTGGCTGGTCCCACTATGCCTTTTGTTATTCATTGACTGGTGATGTGGTTTTTCCTAATGATAATGTGGATGGTTTCTGGTAATCTTTGATTAGTCTGTGTGGTATTTTCATGTGTGTTCTTTGTCTCACTCTGTTTGCTTAACCTTCCATTGTGTACTCATTCTATCACTGTGGCACTCATCTGCATTGATTCCTATGTTATTGACTCAGACATGGAGTTGTCTTAACACTTCAGTTCGTAATTGCACATGCTTACGTTTTGGCTTCTGTAACTACATTTGCTTCCCGTTCATAAGCTCATTTATCACCATTGATGCAATGCAAATGTTTGGTTGCCCACTATTGTGGCTACTGATCAAACAGTAAAGTAGGAGAGTAGTGGAGTGGATGAGATGGATAGACAATGCTTACTCCTTTCCCTATGTCCAGGGCATGTATATATATTTACATGAAGCGTATTTTACAATCCTACCATTACATTCGTGTACCCTCTATAGGGGTATCTATGTCATTACATAAGTCATATTTTGGGCTTTATAACTCTTTAACAGGCCAAATGGGTTTAGGTGGAGGCCACCCCTACAATAGGAGCCTCTCATGGTGAAGGGCTTTCACGAGCCAAGCCATATCGCCGAGCCCTTTGGCCCCCGCCCCGCGCCTGTGACATTTACGTGGTTGGCCAAATAGGATAGTGACGTTATTGCGGTCCATTTGGTTTCCGCAGGACCATTGGCCCATGTCCCATAGGAGCGCCTGATGGCGCCAGGAGTTGCACCGTTCGCTAGCGCGCAGTGGGACACGCGGCAAGGCGGTACTGGCGCGTCGTGCGATGTCAGCTGAAAGCTTGACCGCGGCCGTGCGCCGCTATTGGGGGGTCGTGCGGCTTCAGCCTCTACCGGTTGGGCTTCCCGATCGTGGGGGAGGTGAGGAGGCTTTATAAGTGCTGTCACCGTCGTCCCGCTGTTCCTTACCACTTACTAGTTGCCACAAGCCTACTTCTCGCTCCCTGCTCCCAACGCACTGCTTCCATACCACCGTTCTTCCCGCCGTTCACCGCCGCAGCTCTGCGTTTCGCCGTACACTTTGAGAAGAATCACGTCCGAAATGGCCCGATGTGATGACTGCTCTCGCCGGCCAAGCGGTGGCGCATCGTCAAGCCACGACGCCTCCTCGCACCGGCGCAGCTCATCGATGACTGAGATGGAGTATGCTCGTGGGCGCAACCTTCATCGGCAAACAAGCGCCGAGCGGAGAAGAAGCTGAACGACGTTTGCTCTAATGTACTAAGGCAGAGCCTCGTGACGAGGAGACCATCTGGTCTCTTATATGTGAGGGGAAGCTGTCGGACCGCAGCGCAGTTCGCCTGCCCTCAGGTGACGAGACGGAGCCGCACCCCACGGAGTCAGAGGCGGTTGTCTTCGTCGCGTATTTGGAAGCTGGACTCCGGTTCCCATCGGCCATGTTCGTCGGCGATGTTCTCAGGACGTATGGGCTAGACTTGGCACAGCTGACTCCGAATGTGCTGGTGCGCCTGGCGGCCTACTACTGGGCATCGCGGACAGAGGCAGTCTGGCCTAGCGCCCCCCTCTTCGCGTTCCTCCACGACGCGCGATGCCAGCCGAAGAAGCTGGACAGTGGGGAATACTCAAACTTCGAGAGCGGTAACTTTGTGCTGTAGTTGCCGTGCATGAAGATCTTCCCTATGAATTCGACTTGAGCCAAATGTGAGTCGAACTGGATACGTCGTTGATTCTACCACCGCATGACGGGTGGCAACAACCTTAGGTGGACAGGTCGGCCGATGGAGTTCAATACATCCCCCTCGGTAGCCCTAGATCGCGACGATGAGCGGCGGGCGCGGAGGCTGGTGGGGATTGCCCTCCGCTTTAACATGCAGGACCTCGCGGAGGAGTACATAATGTACGACGTGGCCCCACTTGCCCAGCAATGGCAAATTCAACCCGGCAGCGTCTGCCCCGACAGGATTTGCCCGTTAGTGGCTTCGCTGCCGAGGCTCGCCGACCCCATAAGTTCTCGGCCGCACATGCTGCACACAAAATAATCGTTGTAGATTATTTTAACACCTTTTATTGGTAGGACTCCTCCTTGAGGATGCGGAGCATGCGGCGACTGTGTTCCTTAGGCCGTATGTGGCCAAGGAGCACAGTCTTCGAGAGGTAGTGACGGCGAACGTCAGGCAGGTAAACCGCGTGTGCGAAGCTCTAGGCATCCCCATGCCAGAGCGCGCCGTGCCGACCATTGGCCAGGCTCGCCCGCGAGATGGCGACGACAAGGGGGAGGCGTCTCCCCCTCGGCGAAGGGCCTGGTCGCCCACCGCCCGATCCAGCCCGGTGGCTTCCCCTCCTGAAAAAACCGCCAGTGGTGAGGCCACGACAGTCACCGGCTCCAACTTGGCAGAGTACGCCAACTCCGATCTAGAGGCAGAGGCAGATCGCGACGCGCCTGGCGACAAGGGGCCCGTGAGTGACCCGGGTGACAAGGGGCATGAACACCTGGCGCTCACTGCGGAAGCCTTGGAAGGCAAGGCTTCATCACTGCTGTCGCGGAGGCCGACGAAGCGACCCGGAGGCAAAAGCGCAAACGCCTTTGGACAAGCTCGCTGCGGGCTGGTGGAATTTGAAGTGGCGGTGTGAGCGATGTCGAGTCGTACTCCAAAGCGGAAGCCATTGGGCCCGACGTGGACTCCTCCGCATAGGATATGGGTGGCACCCCCACTGTTTGTTTGGAGGCGGGCCAGACATCTCGACTATACTCACCGCCCCGCGACAAAGGTAGGCGCAACTCATTCTCTCCCCACGACTTCGCAAAGTTTTCTTCCATCTGCTCCCTGATACCATCGTTGACTCAGCTGGGACGCGGTCTCCATGGCGCGGACAAGGTTCGATCAACGGGAGTGGCCGCGAAGGGTCCGGCGTACCCGTCCTTGATGTAACCTCGACCCCGCGCCGTGGAAGCCACCGGCCCGAGACTCGGCTACCGACCGTGTCCGATTTTGTCCTTCGCCAAGACGCGTGAGCTCTACAAGGCCACAAACCGTGCGGATGTCTGGTTTAGGCGGCGGGCGCTATTGTCGTGCGGCCGGAGCTCGGAAGCGCTACCGAAAGCCACGGAGATGAGGTAAGTGTGCCCATTCCTCAATTACGTTTGTGGTTATGGGACTTCGCTGAGAGTTATGCTATATAGGCCCTTGCCCTCGCTCGCTTCCTTCAAGCAGCCAGGGCTCGTGAACGATGCGGGCTAGAGGAGTGACTCCGTGCTGCCGAAGAGGCCAATGCTACCAAGGACGAGTGCATCCGCTTCTCGAGACGGTACGCAAGGCAATCGCCGACTCAAGCTCGTGAGAGCGGACACATCGGCTGGCCTCCGAGGAGCGCGACGAGCAAATCTCCGTGCTGGAAGAGGAGAAGGCCTAGCTGACTGCAACGCTTGGGGAGAGGGACCAGGCACTTGGCGACGCCTCGGTGGCAACCTGGAACTCTATGGAAGCTCTGGAGAGCACCCTCTCTAACCACTCCGTCATTATGTTGGCTCCTCCTTCGGCCCTGAAGATCTGTCGAGCACCCTCCGACGGATTGGAGAGGCCTCAACCCTTGCGCTAAGTGCCACGTGCTCCTTCGGCAACCATTGCTTGATGGTGACGATGCGCTCATCCTTGCCCTCCTCCATCACGGGGTGCACGACGTTGGTAACCGCCACCCCACTGGAGTCAGACGCCGAGGCGGGTTATGTCCAGCACCATACATGCCATTCGCCGCTCCGCACAGGCCTTCCACCAGCGGATTTTGGACTACATCGGCGAAGCTGTGGCGATGCGGCGAAGCCTGCGGGCTGACGTGGACTTCGGGGCCTGGTTTGACGAAGTCCCGCGATGCGATGAGGGCGGCGTTGCCAGCTCGAAGCGCGGCGTTGATCCGTAGGTGTGATGCCGAAGTCCCACACTTGTATGCGTGTGTCGCTATGTATCCCATAGTTGTCATGTAAAACAGTGCCACACGGCCTTGCCTTTTGGGAATGAAGTGGAAAATTGTCAAGTCTTTTGCTCATATGTGATGTTTATTACGAGCAGGTGCTTGACAGGGGCTGCTTGCTAGTTTCAGACCTTATGGTCCGGCGGCGCCTCCAACACTAGGGCTGGGCGGAGGATTCCCTGTGCTTCTGGGAAACGCGGCGCACGACGAGGGAGACTTCGAGATGGGAATATATTAAAGTAGAAGAACTGGACTAGTGGTCTTGATTACTCGAGTGAATGTACTTGTAGACGCTACCCCTCGCACATTTAATAAAAGCAATAGTCAAAGCAAACATGTGACCCTACCTTTCATGACTACGCCATTTCGATTTCACTTATCGTGGCGGTGCTCAAGAGATCAATCGATAAGTAGGACTTGGCTGAGCGAGTATCGCCGTCGCTCTCAAGACATAGTACGCAATAGTAGGTGCGATCGTCCGCTCATGCCCTTCAAAGTGGCGGCGACGGAGCTGGTGGCTAGGCAAAGTAGACGGACGAGCGCTCCGTCCCTTACCCTTCGAAATGGCTGTAGTGGAGCTGGCGGCTAGGCAAAGTAGACACACGAGAACTCCATTCCTTACCCTTCGATGTGGCTGCAGTGGAGCTGGCGGCTAGGTGAAGTAGACGCGCGAACGCTCCATCTCCGTTGCTAGCTAGGCGAAGTAGACGCGCTCCGCCCTTACCCTTTGAAGTGACGGCAATGAAGCGGCGACTAGGCGGTAAACGCGCAGCGCTTCATCCTTACCCTTCAAGTGGCGGCATGAGCTGGTGGTAAGACAAAGTAGACGCGAGTGCTCCGCCCTTACCCTGCATGTCTTATCTCAGAGCTCAAGAGCCCGCGGAGACGAGGCCATCGTGCACTTCCCTTTATATATATATATATGTATATATATATATATGTATATGTATATATATATATATATATATATGTACATGTATATATATGTACATATATATACATGTACATACATATACATATATATACATATACATAGATATATATATATACATATATATATATATACATACATATATATATACATACGTATATATATATATACATACATATATATATATATATATATATATATATATATATATATATATATATATATATATATATATTAAGTATTTACTCCGTAGAACTGCCCAGAATAGCTAAGTTCCCGGTGCTTTATACTCCGCAGAGTACGCCAAGGCCCAAGGCCATCGCACGATTTTTCTATACTCCGTAGAATTGCCAGGGACGACTAAGTTCCCAGTGCTTTATACTCCGCAGAGTACCCCGAGGCTCGAGGCTATCGCGCGATTTTTTACACTCCGTATAGTTGCCCGGGATGGCTAAGTTTCTGGTGCTTTATACTCCGTAGAGTACGCCGAGGCTTGAGGCCATCGCGCGATTTTTTATACTCCGTAGAGTCGCTTGAGGCCAACTGTTGTGGCTACTGACCAAACAGTAAAGTAGTAGAGTAGTGTAGTGGATGAGATGGATGGACAATATTTGCCCCTTTCCCTATGTCCAAGGCATGCATATATATTTCCATAAAGCGTATTTTACAATCCTGCCTTTACATTTGTGCACTCTCTATAGGGTATCTATATCATTACACAAATCTCATTTTGATCTTTATAACTCTTTAACAGACCGAATGAGTTTAGGTGGGGACCACACCTACAGCACCCACATTTGGCTGTTCCTCTTAGTGCACGAAAAGCTGGTGGAGATAGCTCTGAAGGAATAGCACCTTTCTTGCAGCTGTCACATTTTACTGAAGCGATTGTCAAAAAAATTGCACGCAAGGTATTTTCTTCGGTGCCTTCTCAGTCACTATAAAAAGTAAAGTGAAAAGGGAAAATCACAAACTTAATAGTCTATCACTTAAAGCTATGCTTTTATTTTTTGAATATAACAGTTTGATTTCATGTTTGACTGCAGAAAATCCGTGCATTCCAAGAACTGTGTGACCTGTCTGTGGAGGAACGTGCTGCATTACTGTCACTGACACAAGTTGCTGGGCTTTCTGATGAAGAAGCTCAGGATGTAGAACCTGTACTAGAGATTATTCCTTCTATTAAAGTGGATATTAAATGCGAGACTGAAGGTGAAGAGGGCATACAAGACGGTGATGTTGCGACAATGTATGCGTGGGTCTCACCGTCTCACTCCACTGTCGCAACGGTCTAACTGCTGCTCTTCCCCATACTCCTTGTTCCCGTTCCACAAGGAAGAGAACTTGGCTACTTCTAGCTGACGCTGCATCAAACGAAGAATGGGCCAGTGGCAGAGGATGTCATTGATGAGGAAGAGGAGGAAGAAGAGGAGTATGAGGATTGCGAGAGTGAGTACAGCGATGATGAGGAAGACGAAAAGAACAAGAGAAAGGGCAAGGTTGCAAACGGAGTAGCCCATCAAAGGACAAGCTCTGATATAGATTCTGGCAGTGATGATTGATACAATTCTACGTGATGTTCAGCCGTAGACGCTTGACATCGTTGTTTTGCCCATTGTGCCACCATGAAACTTTGGGTCTGTTCTTTACCTCACAAACTGACGGCTTTTGATTTTTGCTATAGCACTTAACTTTTAAACGAAGTATTTTCTCAAAACAGGGTCTACAAGTTAAACAATCTACACATTAAAAGCCTAATATCTGTACCAACTAAAATTG